>QNGE01004460.1:0-51796 GCA_008508345.1 Paragonimus westermani
CTACGTCTATATTCAAACATTCAACATCAAGGTGACTACACCTTGCGAACAAACAACCGAGCTGCAAGTGAGAGTAGGACAAAGAACGATCTATACTCAACCATTCAATATTAGGGTGTCTACATCTTGAAAAACACAACGAAGCTGTATGAGAGAGTAAGGCGTCAGCAGCAGCAAAGCGTCAGTGAAACCTTCACTGTCCCGCATCATTAAGTGGATCTACCTCACAAAAATCTCGGTCAAACGACGACAACACTTACGTCACTGAATCCGATTAGCCACCGTTCCACAAAATTCCCTTACCACCGTCAGAAGATGTAAACCGACATCATCCGACGTTCAACTGTGACAATGTTTCACACATTCTAACGAACAATGTTTGTTTGTCAAGGCAAAGTTCCAGCATGCAATGCGATCCTACCGAAAGTGATCCAGTCTGTCGCCAAAACGAACCTTAGTGACCACCTTCAAAAGGCATGCTATCGAGGCGAAGAAAACTGAGGATGAACATCATAGATCAGGAAACCAAAAACATCCCTAGCATCCACAGGGGAGAGGGACTAAATACACGAAGCTACAGAAAAGTTCGAACACGTGTACAACCTCTGCGTGAATAGCCAACGGTCTATCCGATAGTAAGCGCCACGACGTAGGGAACAATATAGATTCCTGCGTTACATGAAACCGTACAGCAATGAAAATGACGAGCAACGAATATAGCGGACAGAAAACCCCCGGTAATTGAACCGCACAGAATGTCACATCATAATGTCTTCCCCACTATTAGAGACATACCATATCAAAAGGGCCCATAATGAGCTCCGAACAGAGGTACTGTGCTCTTCGAGGAGAACTGCCGGAAATTGAGTGCGGTAATCGAACCAACGTACTAAGCTGCCTCCGTGAGATTAATAGCCACCAAACCGATATTGCTGCTGCCTACGTAGACGGCAAAATCAATTCTCCACAATTCTCATTGTATTTATAAATTCAAGTGTTTGCTCCCTAAGAACTTAAAAGAATTTATTTATCCTAAATGGTAGAGCATAAACCTAAGTTTCTAGCTGGGCAAATGTAACAACTAAAGAAAGTTTCCTTCGCGACTATCTACACCATAGATCGCTCGTCACTTAGTCGAAATCAGACATAGCATTGATGCGACTAATTGCTTCACAGCTCTGTTGTGTAATCAAAGTTCACATCTGTTGAAGCTAGTCGAGGCCTTGCCAATCATGCACCAGAAACCGAATGTACTTATTCAAAAGGAAATTAGTGTAGCACTGTAGTTGCCCTGATTATGATTCATCCAAGTTCTGTTCGCTGTTCTGACTTAACACGATTCGTTTGGTTCAGTATACAGTGCAAAATGCTTGTTTGTGGCTGACGAGAATACAAGAAATGTCAGTCTACGTCTTAAGATGTGTTTCTAAACGGATTGGGGGTACTAACGGTTCAATAGGGGGCAAGCGGATGCTGAAGCCTACAACTATGCATACTCGAAACACTAATTCCATACTGCACTAGCGAAACCGCAGCATAACAAGGTCGCCTTATCTATTGCATACAGCATGGCAGCTATGCAAAATTGTTACTGTCGTCCCCTCTCTCGCTGCTCTTTCCAGTTTACCTCTTAGCTCCTTCCAACCCATCATTTCCAGCAATGGTCTTCCGGATCCTAAAAAGAACACAGCTATTCATAATAACACTGTTCACACAAGTCCACTCTTTAAATACCCGGCCGCTGGTTTTTCACGTTCCTTGCTTAGACCTAGAACACGGGTTAATACCGGTGTCTTCGAAACTCACACTACGAAACCGGTAGGTCGACAGGACTCCCTAGTTCGGACCTTAGAATCATTGAAAGCCGGAGTCCGCTAGAGCTTGGAGACCAGAATCCAGGACAGCAGTTAACGTATGAGACTGAAGACACCCTCACTGTCTACTAGGTGCTAGTTGCATACCTCAGGCAACTTTACGACCGCCGCTATCGTTCAGGTTGGAGCAGGTGTAAGTCACGGCACAACGACCGTAACCGTGCCGCTAGATCAGATTCCCGTTAGCAGCAGGAGCTACGTAGTCCACTTGGCGGCTCTTGTTAAGATTGGCTCTAGGCGCCAAGTTTTCCCCTTGTGTTCTTTTGTACCACAAACGACTGCAGTGACATCGTCGTTAAGTACGCCATGTATTCGGATTCAACTACTCACCTTAGACTGATACAGTCAGCATATAAGTATTCTGTATGAAGACAGGAACGCCCAAATCGGTCGACTCAGAGATGTGGAGTCCCAGTCAGGTGGCCGGTTTAAGCTGATATCACAGCGTTCGGATAGCAACGGGCGGTTGTGGCATTGTCACACATTTTTGGCAAGTATTAGTTTCAGACACTGTGCGCGTCACTGCTTCATTTGATGCCTCTTTTTCGAATCAACTGGTGTCAGATAGACTACACAGCTGTTAGTTATAGGTGATGTGGTTTCGTTCACAATTTTCATTTCTAATGGAGCCTCGTTCATAATTTCGGTAGGCAATGACCCTACCGATTGCAACGGATGGCTGTCGAGAAACTGGGCCAGTCGGCAGCTAAACAAATGTACCAAGATAACCTGGAAGGCAAGCACCGCATTCCTAACCCTGAGGACCCTTAAATGCACTGCACTCGGATCTCATAGATCACTTAGCCAACAGGTACCACCGCAGAATGATTCATGGACTGAAAAAGCTTGGATTTGAGAAACCCTCAGAAGTAGAAAGTGTTCGACGGAATATTCCACATCTAGATCCGCATAACAGATTAGAGAGGAATATATGTATGATGTCCAGCAGGGAATATGACACACCCAACCATAATGTCAAAAAGGTAAGACGGCTGGATGGAAGATACTCAGCGGCGAGATAGCCGATCTCTAGCTTCTGCCGTGGCACCACTTCAAGCCTGTATTGTAATGTCGTGGTGAGCAGATTTGCAACCATCTACCAAAACAGGGGTCTGCAATTCAATTTCGGCCCACAAACGAAGTAGAACTACTGGTCGAGTTGGCCTCGAACAGGAATTCTTCAACGAAAGTGGCAAGGCACCAGTAGAGGATTTATGTCGGTCACTTCCACTAGTGCGGACGGCCGAGGGCATCTTACTGCTCCTGGGTCACTCAATAATGAAAATCACATTTATGAATGAAGCCAGGGGCACCTATGAAGACCAAGGCATAATCAAGGCTCCGGCATTCACCACAGTTCGGTGACCCAATGCACTCCAACAGGCAGATAGTGGAGAAGAGCAAAGTTGTCTTGGATGAGGATGCACAGCACACATACGGCCGGCCAAAAATCCACGTTTTTCTCGACTATACAGGAGAGTTCAACCCGGTGGAGTGATTTACATTTTTATACTCGCTAAAACACAGGAGTATTCTGAGCAAGTATGTGAAGATACTGTTGGTTTTTTACTCCCACCCTTCAGCACATATCGGACTCGAAGGCTAACTGTTTAACAGCCTCAGCATTAACAGCGGCGTACAGCAAAAAAGTCCGTTCTCGCCATTTTTCTCACAAATGGGTGAAAACGGGGGAAGGTATATAGCACACACATAATGCCGACGTAAACCATCTGCCTGGTGGAAGACAGAGTGTACGTAATTACATCGACGAGAAGGTGCCAGCACAACCAATGCTATAACATTCAGCTTTGAGCCGTACTCCAACTGCCATATCCGGAGATATTGTTAGTATCGATAGTAGTCCGCAAAATAGCATTGAGAAATAACTGCAGGTGCATGAAGCCACGGAAGGAAAAAACTGAAAATTTAAGAAGAAAAAAGAAGAGTCAACGACCTTGTGGATATGTCAGCTGTTGATCACAACACAGTCACTTTTGAGGGTGTCTACAATCCGTGGTGTGGGTGATGGTAAATGCAGACGTCACCAGTCAACCTTGCTCACGAGAACGGCAAGGCTTTCACAGCCAATGACCACGTCACCGCCTGGCTATATTGCGGTTTCTTCCGGCCATCAGTAGTCAAGTGAACAGATGCGTCATCGGCATAGGGAGTAAGTGACCTAACTAGGGACGACTGCACACTTACAACATTACGGTCATCGACGTGCGGATTTACACATTTCCCCAATACCAATCTACGGCCTGTCGCGTTGCTCACACAACCACCTCAGATGATACAGGTTCGCCAACATCATCATCATCATCCTCACCAGAGGCAGCAATACACCAGTGGTTCTCAGTGATGCTTAACTGCCACATATCCATGGAGAAAAAAGCAAACCCTGTGCAGGAAGAAAAATGGGGAGGGAAGGGAATTAACTCCTAAAAACAGCTACGTCTACATCCAAACATTCAACATCAAGCTACCGACACATTACAAACAAACAGTCGAGCTGTAAGTGAAGGTAAGGCGTCAGCGCCAACAAAGAGTGCCGAGAATCTGCAAAAACATTCTGCATGATCCAAAGGACAAAACCGTATTGCAAACCTTGAGACGTCTCTGCGAGATGAAGTGTTGCTGTATAAGAGCGTTTAAGCAGCACAAGCAATATTGGGTACTACCTCGTGTTCCACCAGATACTTTAGAATGCATTTTGCGGTCTCTTAGGTCACTGCAGTTACCGAGATTTAAGGTTGCGTAGTGAGGTTACATCGATTATTGACCGGGAAGCTGCACCAGCAGCAGCAGCGAAAATATAAGAAATGAAATAAAAACTCTTATCTATAGGGCTGGAGTATATCCGACGACAGAGACATGGTTTCAAGGCCTGAGGCGAACCATAATAAGTGCGTTCCTTTACAGCTGAGAGACCTGTGCAGTCGGGATTGAAAACATGAACCGTCTCCAAATAGCTGGCTATCGATGTCTGACTTGGATCATTCGCGTCAGGTGGCACCAAGGGATAAGTAGGGATTAGGTTGGGCAGCGGATACATAGTAATGGGTGACAGGTGAACTCATTCACTCAATCCCCAAGTATGCTCAGATTTAAGTGGTCAAACACATTTCCTCAAAACCACAGGCGACGGCATAACGTGTGAGGGGGGAAGGACGATGATCTAAAGCAGAAATTGAGCCGATCACAAAAAGGTTAACCACCACAGATCGAGTTCGCCCGTCGAACTGGAGACCTTGCGACTTATACAGACGGTGACTGCATATGTTGGGGGTGATGGTATCTAATCGGGTTGGGTGACGTGAATCTCATCGGTGATTGGGTGGGTTTTGTGTTGAATGAGTGTAAGTAATGACAGCAAGGAAGCCGTTTTGCGGATGACACCTTAGTTTCGAATATAGCTTGGCCGTTTGCTTGAAAGGTATAAGCATCCTGAAGCTGAATGTCAAAGTTTAGGCATAGGCGTTACCGGTATGCACATCCCATCCCTTTACTTTGATTTTATCCCTAGTTATGGCTGCATGGTAGTTAATCATATCCGTGAGCTAATGATGTGCTGCTGACTGTGTTGTTGAAGAGAAGAACGCTTACAGGGCTGTAAAACAAGATACGGAATGAGGTCACAAAGATCCACTCACTGTAACATCAATGTTCACAACAGATGGCTTAAAGCGCGTCAGATCGGTAAGCGAAGCAATTCCGGGGGCACATGTTTTGATCACTAAATGTACTAAGTATTGATACGTTGTTGACAGAAGCCAGTGCCAGCATTATTGGTTGTCACGTAAATACTGACGGCAAGTGAAGCAAATGGGAGTCGAATACGAAAGGTCAGAATGCTGTTGGTCAGCAGGGGCCAGATATCCGCATTCCAATAAAAAGAAACCCTCAACGGTATGTTATGCCCCATGAAGTGTTTGTTGGACACAATCCATTCGGAAGAAGGATGTTCACCTCAGCAATGTTGGTACATCATTGTAGTGTGTAAAGGCTGAGGTTCCGAGAACCCCGGAAGTCTAAGACAGATGACTGTCAAACAGAACCTTCGTGGGAGTGTGTTAACCTCCAAACCCGAAGTCTTTCACCATCGATCCATCATTCCCCTCCGTTCGTTCCAAACGCTGGCAATGTTTAATCCTGTACCATACGGTGTATTAAAGTGAATCCTGTAAAACAATACACAACGCCGCTGCTTTCCGTGTCGGATGCGTTGAACCAACGCTCGTGTACACTGATAGGAGTGAATTAAATATGTGGTACTGGCGGGAAAACAGCTCCCACAAGACTACTTGAATGTTATTATTCCAGGGCAATCAGGCCAGCCCGGATGCCTGTACGAATGTGGTACATACAGTGAATCCCCAATCTTCGAAGGACAATAAATGTCCCGATTTCATGAGTTACCGTACATGATACATGGCGAACACACCTAATGAATTTCCAAGATGTTCCAAATTGTCATCTGAATGTTCCTAGGTTCGATTTCATCGTGTTCAGAGCGGGTAACATGATATGCACGTGAAAGCTCAGTTTGTTCAACAAAAAATGCGAGTACCAGGCAAGACCCCCTAAAGCTGATCGGAAGGCCAGTATCAGAATTCCACCTACTCAAGAAGGATATACAACTGAAGACATGATAAAAAAACATCCAGGACCGTCTCCTAAGGTATCGCTGTGGAAAATTACTGTGCTTTGTCACGACTGACAGAAAGTGTTGTCATGTACATGAGAAGTAAAACGGCATGGATAACTTCGGTTCCAATAACTCACGCATAATGAAAACCGATATCGTGATTGCCCACCAGATTTTTCACAACCGTTTTCAGTGAATCATGTCGAAAGATATTGTTATAACGTTCAACATGTGATTCAAAATTAGGGTCGTCTAACCACAGACCTTCATCGAAAATGTCACCCAAAATAAAAACAACGTCCGGAGACAGTAAGGTTCGAGCCGCCTGGAAACTTTGCTTCATTTGCCAATCCCTGAGTAACAGAAAGGAAATTGGAAGTAGATCAAGTCAAGATTCCTTTTGAATTATGAAATTGACTAAAGACTGAAATATAAAAAACCAAACGAACAATAATCAGCTACGAGAATACTTGAAACGAAATTTACGTGATGGCATATGGTGACAAAATATGATTTTCTTACAGGTGAGAGAACTCACCTTCCAGAGCATATTCTACAGGCACGGTCTTGAGCATTCTTTCTGCTCCACCAGTTTACTATTACCGAAACCACATGGAAACTAATAAATACAATGACAGACAGAAAACATCGAGATCGATTTAACTGGCGTGGAGTTGAATATTGGGACTATAGTATCTTCTTGTAAGTCCCCTAATGGCAGCTAACTCAACGCTATGGAACACTATGGTGAAGAAAATATCGCATACGGCGAGTCATCGAGCCAGATCAAATTGAAAAAGTTCACTTCGGTAGCATATTCAAAAACAGCTTGTCTATATGTTGTTTCACAGGACGGGGATAATATATCTACCTCGCACACACTGCACGACGAGCACACGGTACTGAGTTGGTACGTCAACTACTGACCTTGCACAGGAGCTTGGGTAGTAAGGCACGAACATATGGGCAACCAAGGAAGAAAGGAGATAGAACAGGTATCCTTGAACAAAAGAAAAAACCCCAATATCCAACGGCTGGCTGCGACCACTGGCGTATTATTCAATACGGTCGAAAAACCTTAAGTATTAATCAAAAGCCTGATGTGGCTTTGGATACATTCACCGTCCGCAGCAGGGATAAGAATCAAACAGCAACATGTAATTCACTGGGTCCTTGGGCTAGGCAAGCCTTTTAATACCACGTGGGTCAGACTGTAGAGCCCCGAGTAGGGTGCCTCAAGAAAAATCACTTTTTCTCGCAGGTCAGACTTATAAATCCGGGACCCATGGCGAGGTTATCCGAACCAACCTTCTCTGGCGCGAAGGACTGGAAAGTTACCATTTCTCTAACAGATCAGTCGACTGATCTTCTCTCCTAACTTTCCCTTCCCTAGAGCCATGCAAACTGGTAAACATAGGCACTCTTGTTCACAATCCTGGTAAGCGAGACGGTACGGCACGCACCCTCGAGAGTCCAGAAACGGATGTGTGCTGTGTCTCCGAAACGCGTCTTTAGGATCCTGGCACTGTCTTGCAGTTGAATTCGCTCCTGAATATTGCGACGGTTCAGCGGTTCTTTTGCAGAGGCTCTGGTGACGATAAAGCTGAATCTCTTCGTCAAGCTGCAGTGGGGAAGGCATTGAAAAATAAAAGAGGGCACAGCTTGTTTGAGAGGATCCCGGCGAGCGGTCATCTGTGTGCTGTAAGACGTTACTTGCTTATCGTACCTGCAGATTCTTCAACAGGTTCTGATACTGTCAAGAACACCTTCCACGATGCCTACTTTGACCTGAGACAAATTCAGCGCTCGGACACCGCTGTGCTTGCCGTCCATGCGAACGCGCAACTGAGCCATCTAAGTCCAGAGAAGCGGCTGGATGGTATGTTCGGAGACCGTGCGTGATTCGCTATTACACTTCTGCGCAATTCACGGACTAGATATCGGGTAGCGCATTTCTGCACAAACGATGGCAATAAGTCCTGCGGAGGCTACCCTGTGCAACTCAACGATGAATAAAAATCCATCATACTATCGTCATTTATCAGTGACCTCACTCCACTAAAGATCGGGCATCAAACCCGATTAACAACCTCGGGTAAACGTTCAGGCAGTGCCGTTTTCAGTGCTCACTTTGGTTTGTCATTGGCTCGGAAAATATCTGCCCATAAACACTAAATTATCGACTAGAAATTAAGCGAGGAAGATATTTGAAACGCCAAGCAAACAGTATCGATAGGCGAACTAACTGGGTCACAACAGTGGAGTGATCCAAACGAGCAATTGATAGGAATCTCAACGGCGATGCACACCTTTTATGAAAAGGTCTGTCGTAAAAGACCACAGCAATTACAGCAGAAGTTGATTTGTGTTAACTCAGCACAAATTATGAACAAAGGTCCTCTGATCCCTTCACTCTGGACGTTTCAAATATGCCCAGCGCAGCGGCAATCAACAGTGGAAAATCTCACAGATCAGGAACGGGAATTGTTCACAGCTTTCGTGAAATAGGTGGTTGCCAGACGGACTCAGAAGAAACGAGCTTCACTATCGCGCAGTCTCTGCATTTCAAGGCCTCAGGCAGAATTTCTAAATCAACCAGAAAGGTACGTACACAACTTTTCCAATTTACATCTTGATCACTCGGTTCCAAGTTTTGCCCACAACGTAAGAAAGAGCGTCGAGAATCTTTTCGGTCAAATGCAAGATTTAACCCCGCGTTCGGTAGATGATCTTGAGTTACTCAAAACTACACTTGTTAACTGCTGCCAGCTATACCGTAAACGTAAATCGAGACAGAGAGGGCTCTTAACTAAGGAGCACATGGACTCATTGAGGATGCTTCAAGAGAATCCAGATATCCTCCTCAGCAGACCCGATAAAGGAGCTGGAATTGTCATCCTGAACAGAAGCGATTATATCGAGAAAGTGAATGAGATTCTTGCAGACCAGACCAAGTTTCGTACAGTTGCCAACGAAGGGGATAAAACCGAGTATGCCGAACATCAGATCACCAAGTGTCTCAAGTCATTAAAGAACGAGCAGCTGATAACTTCCGCGACTTATGAGCAGCTACGATCACAGGGTTCTACTATACCCCGTCTCTATGGGCTACCAAAAGCCCACAAACCTGGTGTACCGGTTCGTCCAATACTTGATATGATGAATTCGCCTTACCATTCAAAGGCAAAGTGGCTACTGAAATTGCTGGAACCCGTCCGAAAGGCGATTGCCCCGCTCGGCCTGCGCGATACGTTTGAAGTTGTTGATTATATACAGAACGTTAACATGACTTCACAGAAATCATGCTCATTGGGCGTAGTGTCTTTATTCACAAACCTACCGTTACTAGAAACTGTCAATTTTATCGGTGACTACGTGTCTGAGAGCGGAATCGACATTGGGTTACCACCACTGAAATTGAGAGAACTTCTGCTCCGTTGCACTTTTAATATACAACTGATGTTCAACGGTGTGCTGTATCGGCAGACAGATGGCGTAGCAATGGGATACCCGCTCGGACCCCTCCTAGCCGATATATTCACGGGGAAGCTTGAATGCACCGCGCTTCAATCCACCATCAGCCGTTTCAGCCAATACCACCGATACGTAGACGATATATTTATGGTAGCCAATTCGGATACCAATATGTACACAGTACTTGACACATTCAATCGTGCTCACCAGTCAGTTAGGTTTACACTTGAGGAGAAGACCGAAAACGATATATCTTTCCTAGATGTTCGTATGCATCGACGAATAGATGGAACTATTCAGCGTAGGGTTCATCGCAAGAGTACATGGACAGGTCAGTACACAAACTTTCACAGTTTTGTACCCCTAAAACAAGAGGAATCTGGTGCGCTGTCTGACTCATAGAGCATACAAAATCTGTTCAGCGGATAAGCTAGAGAATGAACTCGAATTCATAAAGAACGTACTTCATGATAACGGCTACCCGGAACGATTTATCGCCAGAAACATGGTCAGAATATCATCTAAGCCAGAAGTGCATGAAGTAAGAAAGAAACCCGTGTTCATTTGAGTGCCGTTCAAAGGTGATAGTGCCGCGGAATGGCTGACAAATAGGCTCAACCAGACAATAAGCAGGACCTATGCCACCGCTGAACTCCGTATTCAATTCTCCACATCCCCCATTCTCAGGTTTTATAACAAAGATAGACTGACAGTTCAGACCTCATCTATGTGTATCTACTTATTCACTTGTTCCTGTGGAGCAGGTTATATTGGTCAAACGTCAAGACAACTTTCGAAACGAATCCGAGAACACCATCCACGATGGCTGGGACACGGGGAATCACGACCGGTCAACAGCGCTATTCTCGCTCATCTGGTTGAAAGTGGGCACCAGGTGAAAACTGACGAAGCTTTATAAGTGGTATATCGCGTGCGAGGCAATCCATCAAAAGCTGTCCGAATTAGAACACTTTGTACTGCCGAGGCTATCGGAACCAGGCTGATTGACCCGATATTACGTCATCAAAAAACGGTTTGTTCAGACGCTGCACCTACCATGGCCAAAAATCCATCCGATCGATGGCCAACGGGCGCGGTCAAATCAATGGACAAGCGTGACGTAACCGACCAATCAAGTCATCGCCAACTGACTGGCCAGTGAGCTCGTTTCTCTGTAATAAGTCTGAACGATATCTCGATCTAACTCTACTAACCCTTTATATAATTGTACCGGCCTGAAGATGAATTATCGAAAACATATGTTCGCTTATATGCCTTCACTCTGGATAAGAAGAATCTTTAGAGGAGTCTCGGCAAGCACCATGGAGCTTACCTGTTCAGATGAGCCAAAGGGATGGAAAAGACAGTTTACGGGGGTATAACTGGGCTGCTCCTTTGTTGATCCGTAGCTGCACTGATCGTTCACGAGGTTTTAGTAAGACCACATGTGAAATAGAAGGCTAACAAATTTACGGGCGCAACTTGACAGATTAGTCGTGCAATTTGAAAAAATTCAACTGGCCTGCACCAGGACACTCAGCTGTCGTTGATGAAAGAGTGCTTAGTTATGACACTTTCAAACCAAAGTCGCCTGAGAGCATTAATTATTAGAGCGTGATAAATCCCCAGATCTGGGTATTCTCTAAGGATTATAATGAGATCGTTGCTTAGGCTGAGCACATTTCACTTTATGTGGGGAATGGTAAAGGTGTATTGTAATTGGTGGTTATCAACAGTCACGTTTTCAATAACGGTGTGACAACCACAGAGGTATTAGGTTAGTCCCTATCACACCCAAGATGATCAATGGTCTCACAAAGCAACAGCTTCTGAGACACAAAAGAGCCAGACATGAAACAAGCAAGTACAGTTTCGGCTTGATCACGGATGCACCGATCATACCTTCACTTTAAAAAGGGTGGCGGTGCACTGGCATCTCTTTCTCAGCCCATGATCACAATAGCTTTTGAGTCGAAGGTAGTATTTTTCTGCTGCCAGACAACCTCTCTGGGCTACCTACCTCACACAGATGTCCCCATGAAATGTCGTTGTAAGTCGGATCCGAGTTCAGAATGCACATTGGTGGGTGGCTATCTCAAGCGCCCCTCAATTCAAGTGATGTTCAGCGGGTGTGCCTCCCAGTTCCCCCACGATTACTTGATGAACATCCTGAAAAGGATAGTTAGGAGTTCAGAGAATCTCCAGAGCAGATTAGATGACTGGTCTGCACTTTGTACACTCAAAGTACAACATTGTTACAAGGTTGTGATAACTCTGGTCCCACCTTCGTTGCGGTGGGCAAACCACTTGAGGCTTTCCGTCATTTCACCTGCCTGGATAGTGCCCATTCTTCAGCTCTTATTGGTCCCGATGAGAAGTCGACGAGGAAAACGTCTGTTAACCACCGTCTGTAGTGACATCGCGAAGTCGTCCGATTAAAAGAAGAGCTTATCATGCGCGTACACGTGATTTTGCTCCCACCTATTGCAGACCTGATCCATTCCCGTGGAAAATGCCTAGAGATTTTCGGCAGTTGACCCGTATCAAAACAGTTGCTTAGGTGATCAATACAACGTTGTACTTACACAATCTCCAAGATCATGATTTAAAATCCGCGATCTACGCTGGCTAGATAATGTACCTCGTATGGCGGAGCGCCTGTCTTGACCGTCCGCCGGAAAAAGTTGGCAGGCGCCGTCCATCAGGTTAGGGAGCACACTAGAACTCACCCCAGGGTGGAATCACTCGCGGACGACAGCGCACCTCGATCAATGATGCGCACATAAAGCTGTTGACTACTAACCTCGGTGGGTCTAAATTCCTTTTGCCAGCGTTTCCTTCACCGGTTTGTATTTTTCTAACCTACCATTTCGTAAAATATCGTTGGAAACAGACAGTCCGAGTCGAAGCATAAACTGGTACGTCTCAACGCTGAAAATGATGAGGACCACCCACGTGGATAAAGCGATCGACAGGTTCAAACGCTTCACACGTAGTAACAAACGTAGGGTCAGATGTAACACTACTCATAACATTGTCATGTTACCTACAGAGGAAACAAGCATGGCAATACCCACTATCGGTCGGTCAGTCTACAACTCTGCAAGAAGATACTGAAAAACCCCAGATGCTCATTTCAGAAAGCCATTTACCACAGTTAAATGAAAGCGCAGAGACCACACATCCCTGCACTGAGCGACCATACTAAGATGTCAACAAAGTGAAGTGCCCGAAAGAAAGTCACCCGGGCAGCATGACGAGCAATCAAATGAGGAGCCTTCAAGTGTAAAAAGGACTGAAAATAAGTGTCGATATTGAGGTCTTTGCCATGAGGAACATGGTAACCCGTTTGTTCTCCCTGTCTTTCAGAGGTCATCACATTATGGGTCTCGTTAGAACCTTAGACGGAAAAGACGAGCCTGATGTTTGTAGTTGGCACCTGGTGTTCCTGTACATTGCACGGAGGTGGGAATAATTTACAGGACACGAGACAACTTTTCAATTTCTTATCTAAGATGGAGATTAATATACGAGGACGAGTTATTGCCAATAATTTACAAAAACGCAAAAGATCTGAGCATAAAGCTATATTATACTACAAGTGAATCGTTAAGGCAGGTTGGAGCTCCGAAAGTTAGTGAGAACACCGAAACTTCTCCGAATCGTCGCCAATTTCGACCTCTGAACAAGCGTGCTCAGATAGGTTAAACTGCCCTCCTAATGTACTCAGCCTATCAGTTAAGCCACGGAGATAACCCATAAATCCGAGCCATTTTTTCAGGAACACACTCCCACCAAATCCCTGTTAACAACCAACTCAGCCACAGATTATGGTGCTCGACCAGTCCCCGATAGAAACGTATTCGCCGTCCAGTTAGAACGTTTGGCTAGGTGAAATAAACATTCCTCAAACATTCTTCCCAGGTTTGTCCTTCGGTTCGTTATTGCATTGAGAATCACGAAAGTTGCCGGAATTTGCACATCGAGAACAACTTGTCTCCGTAGTTTTCTGAACGGCCTACTTCGTAAGAGACATACAAAAGACATATCTCCGTCTGAAGCTTGTTTGCGCTGCCGGCTGCTGTGGCTTGAGCAGCTTGAGTGCAGCTGCGATGAACAGTTGTTCTCAATAGCCTCTGTTCAATATCTAGCCGACACTTCAGGTCTGAGAGCGGGCAATCTCCGAGCAAACAACAAAGCCGGTATGCACAGCGGTACGGCCGGAGGCACGGCATTTACCAAGAAATGGACGACAGTACGTCGGAGTGAGGTCAAATAACACAGAGTCAAATCACTTTCAACAGCAGATTTTGAGGGGCGACATGTGTGTGATACACTTTCGTTTCTTGTAATGAAATGAAGAGCTCGCGTGAAATAAACTGGATAGGCCCCTAATCAAGCTACCGGCGTGTAGCGCCCGTACGTTAAACACAGTATTCAGCCAATTCTCGTTCGAAACAGTTATCAAACTGCGATTACCAATCACAGAGAAACGGAATGTTTGAGTTTACAGTCCACCGCAGGAAGCTAAAACGCGTTCTCATCCACTGGGGCATATGCCAACAGGATGACCAATTGTCCCTCAGCAGAATGACTGGTTCATTCATCGAAACAGTGAACAAACGATAGTGCACCAGAATCCAACAGAGCGAACTCCGATTTACAAACTCAGCATGACCCATATCAGCTCTACCGTCACCAAGTGCCAAGAGAAATTTTATTGGCAGCACTATCTGAATGAGTTAATATGGGGGACAATCCTAGGATCTTAAGTAAGAGTTTGGGACATGGCACGCTTTCAGTTTCAGGGCGGAGACAGTGTTTGTTACGCTAGTTTGCTGAGCGCGTACGAATATTCGATGCGCTCATGTTTACGGGATATTTCGTTTCAAGTAAGTAAGTGTGTGAAAAGGAGCAAACTGCTGCACAAGGACAAACATACTTGTGGGTACCTCCATGATGCGGGAGAGAATCGACGTACACGTCACCACTCAGAACATCTACCCCAACAACCGGACCAGCAGAGTGATAAGAAGTGAGTTATTTGGAGACTCTCTTCAGGGTGTACAACTTGAGCTACAACGCACTTGCAAATGGTGGTCAACCTAGTCTGGACGTGTGCTTCACAAGAAGGCGAGTTGCGACTCTGATTACTGTTGTTTACATTGAATGTGTTCAACGCTTTGTCAAGATTCGGAGCAGAACGGACAACACTCGGACTGTCGGTGACGGTCAGCCACCTAAAGACCAGAGTACTATAGTTGAGTCTACGCTTTTTAACCATTTCGTTGGTCGAAAAGCAGTGGGACTGAACCTGTGAAAATAGTTGGACTTTGCACTCCTCGGAACGTAGGTCAGTGTCTAGGCTGTTACAGGGAACCAGTAATGCCACAGAACTCATGGAACCAAAATTCTTTTCGTGCATGTTACCATTTGACATGACTCAAACAGACCAGAACCTTTATCAACATAAGCGCCAAATTAGGGGAGCACACGAGTCGAATCACTGCTACAAAGTTACAGAAATGGTCGGGATTAAATGAAATTAGCACCCGTAAGGAGGTACAAAGTACTGAAGGAGAAACACGGCAACTCGATAGCAGGGATGTACAGATTTTAATCAAACGTTTGGACAAACCTCGTGATAACAGACTATCCCTGCAGTCAAGTTTTCAGCAACGAAAATCTATCAACTCACATGGACGTTATTCAATTCACTTATTAGACATAATTACAGTAAAACTTTAACTACAATCGATGTAATGAAGTCAGTAACAGGAAATTAAGGAATTGGTTATTTAAAGTAAACCATCACGTGCTCTCCTACAAGTCAATCTGATCAGTATACTCGTAATTCAAAATGAAGTAAACTGTCACGAACCTTCTTAAACGATCCAATATGTGACCCTTGAAAGGTCCTACCAGATGCGGATCGGCCAGCACCAGAACATTCAAACAGGACTCTTTGGATTCGCCACCACCGGTTGCTGCACAAAAAGTAGGCTTTGGCCAGGAACAGCGCTGGATGACGTAAAAATAAACTATGTACTCGCACACAAAGATGGTGACAGCGACGTACATACCGAACGCAAAGAATTTCTTACGTGAACGGTTACGGAAGCACCAACGTCTTTTCCAGTGATGCATTTTCCTGTAGGAACGTTAGAATCGAATCAACCAGATAAGTTTTGCCAATGATAAAATCGAGCAGAACGCGATGTGGTAACACAATTTATTGGTTAAAAATCAATCAAGAACTTTTGTATTTATAGTACAACTCCCCAACATCATACTTTCCGACGAACTTCCAACCGTCCTTCGTCATATGATATACTAATGAGGGATATGATGAAGATGTTGAGTGACTTACGATTGACAAAACCCCCAGAAGCAGAATCACGATGGGTGGCATGCAGTATGGCACGGCGGGCAAGTTCATAGGCCTCTTCGTCTTTCATTTGAAATTTGTAATTTGTATCCAGCACACCATAGGCATATAAACTTCCAGAACCAACGGAAAATAGGTCACCTGTCAACCTCTGACCGTCATTATCAACATAATAAATCCCAGCACCCTTTTTATCCCAGCCAACAATGGTCGTGCCAATGCTGAGTCCGGCACCCTTGTACTCATACAACATATTTGCCAATAACTTAGATGCGGCTGCGACAGACATGCGCTCTTTGTTACGCAACTCAAACAGTCTAAGAAGCAGCAGATGGAGGAAGGTGACTGCAGTCACCACATGTGGTACCTGCATTGTTTGGAGAGAACACGTTCCCAAAACGCACAATCGGCCGCGCCACCAGCCATTGTACCAAGAAGATACTTATTAATAACGAGAATTTTCTCCGTTGTACCAGATGCTTAAAGAAAAGGATCAGAATAATCATGGGACAAACCAATGTAAGAACCAGAAGACGCTCGAGAATCTGCAGCAACGATTGCCCCACCCGAGTATTTGAATGCTAGGGTAGTTGTGCCATGATTGAAATTAATCTGAATACGACCTGATTTTAAACCATGGTCAACGGGAGTAAAGGTAGACTGCGGAATGATGCATTAGGCCAGCCAACCCACTTCTAGCTTGCGACTCCAAAACAATTCAGTTTCTTCTAAATGACCAATAGGACGCTCAACTAAGTCATAATCCGTAGAATCTTTGGAACTACGATAGCTAGGAAGACCCGCGATACTAGCAAGCGCCATCCCAACTATTACAGGGCAGATTTTTGTATTTTCCGCCTCTACAAATTACGCAAGGTCGAGTATTGTTCAGGCCCATGGGTTTTACAGACTCAGAGAAGTATCTGACTTGTTTTGACGTGCTTCTGTGTTGCGAGGGATGAGAAGTTTGGCCAGAGACAAGCTTGAATTAAGTAGGGCCGTTGCGAAGGCATTTGACGGGCGCACAATCACAGATGTGATAGGTGAATAGATGAGAAGAGGAAATGTTATGGTGCAAGGACCTACTTGTTTACGTCAGGTAATCGCAAGCCCGCTCAGCAAATGCATGTACTAGCAGGATATGCAACAGGACATACAGACAGACACTCATCAGGCACAGTATACAACACACACACACACCATAACACCTGTAGTGTCTACCGTTCATAGTTATAGTTTGCAATTAATTCTTGTATATTTTTGTGAGTACCGCTTCTCTAACTTCATCCGTACACTCTTCTGGAAGCAACATCAGTTTTTAAGTTTGTTTGTCATCAAAAATAAACGGGAGTTACCGCGCGCCGTCTCTGTCTCCTTCGTTTGCGTGGATGTTTCGGCTGGTGAGGTAATCGCACGACAAAACGTTGTTGGGGTTCGCGTGTTTGTTGACCTATCGGCGCTGAACGTTCGTCACCTCACGTCGTGTGTGGAATTATCTTTCGGTCGTCCTCCGGCCCTACCCCTTCCTGCTGTCTTCCTCTCGGGTGGTGACCAGGTCAGTCATTTCCTTTTTTGGACACGTCTTCCTTTTACTCGTACGTATAACTTTTGTACACACTTGTTAACGTTACAGTTTCTTTTAGTGTTACCATATTTTGGTTGTTTCTTATCATTTGACTTACTAGGCCACTACACATCCCAGCCAAACTGATTTGTGTAGTTGCCTTTCCCTTCGGAGATTGTTTGGTTGAGCAGGCGAATTAAAAATATTTGAGGTTTCTGTGATATATTTGTCCAATCTCACCTTAAAAACTTCAGCGGTTGGGGCTGAGCCAACCTCTCTTGACAGGTTGTTCCAAAAGAGGACCACTCGGGGTGCGAAAGAATAACACCAACAAAGCAAACATTACTGTTGATGCTGAAGGCAGGAGCTATTCCCTCTTGAATTTGCGTGTTCACTTCTGAGTGAGATGGATGAACATGGGTGGCTGGAATCGTTCAACGTTCTGTATGCTGACATGGCATCTCTTCCCATCCTTCGAAACACTAAGGTAAATAGATTCAAACTTTTGTGGTCTGGTCTAATGTCCCAAGTACCTAAGGCTCTTTACTCGATGTGTAGCTCTAGGATGAACTTCTTCAAGCAGTAAGACATCCTTAAGGGGGAAAAAGGGATAGGCTACAATACTTGTTTCTAGTAAAGGGCGAACCACACTAAAATAGACGGAGACGAAGTTTGCAGGGGTTAGGCAGCTTAGGCTACGGTTGATGAAATTGGTAACATTAATAGCTTCACAAACCATTAGCCCGCAGTTGACAGAGAGACTCAGAGCCTAGGTTACAAGCGACTCTCAATCTTTCTCTTGTTCTGATACACAAAGTCTATCACTATCGAGGTGATCCGAGGTCACACATTTACAGCGAAAGCTCGGGGCTCCACACTTCGCCGCACTCGGCTATATCTTGTTTAACTTAAACTAATTCCACGGGTCGAAATCTGATTGTAGGCCGGATTGATCGGAGGGTACACGAATAACTGTCGTCTTCGTGCAAAAGAGCGCTTAAAGATAAAGTCGACAGTAGTTAACTGAGGTATAGGGTGGACAGCAAGGGTCCTATAATCGCTTTTCGAGGCACTCCACATGCGGGTTTTCAGGCTGTTGTGTAAGTGCCGTTACCTCCGACAGAGATTTAATTTCAGTTCGCTAGTCAGACTGTTGTAGGCTAATCACAGTTCCACGAACTGAGTTGATAAATCAACCGATCACTGAATTGGTCAACGAATTAGGCAGCAGGTTTTGAGATTTCCACATCACACTGAGAGGTATCATAGAGCCAAGCGTAATAACGCTGAAACGGGAAAAATTGCATCGCCTGAGTTAAGACAGATGTTGATCGGGAGGACTTTCAGAACAAGGGACGAGGTTGGACGTGCCCTGGGAGAGTACTTCATGACCCGCGAGCGCGAAGCGATTAAACGCCATGTCTACACCCCCACCGGCTGTACTGTGCCGCGAATTTGGGTCGGTGGCGCCTCGAATCGCTTGCCCTGGACTTATTAGGGAGTGATTCACGTGGTTGGTCAGGCTTTCTGAGGACCGGATCAGATTGGATTCGATGCAACTCTGTTGAATGAGTATATTCGGTTCCGCGAGAAGTGCAGAATATGGCTATGAACAACCGTGGGCGCATGCTATCAAGCAGCAGCTCATCCTTCAGCAGAAAAGAGGGCCAAATATGAAATCTCTTTTCGAGGTGCAGCCAAATGAGGTTAATGTGAAGGAGCCTGAAATAGGAGGTACCCAGCTGCCAAAACAGTCACTTGAGCAGCTCCAAAGCATTGAGAGGCTATTTTATAGTTGCGCTCATATTGATGGGGCTAGGCAGAATATGTTAAGCGGACACCCTAAACCTTTCTCCGCCAGAAATGGCTGAAAGTGGAAGTCGTCTGGATAATAGTTATTTTCCAACAATTGTCGAATATGGTTAACCTTATGGCTATCGGTTTTGAGCTCCATCTTGCTAATTGGCTAGAGCTCGGATCCTGTCCAAATATAGGATAGACATCTGTTGTGTTTATTTTAACGTCATCTGAAACCGTGGCAGCGGAGATGAAATCCAGTGAGAAGAACGGTTGGTGAAGGTAAGAAACAGGACCCGGCCAGTTGACCAAACTTCCAGACATACCACTGAGACCACCATGCCAATTAGAGTACTATCAGTTGACGCGTGCGTGTTAGTGTTTATTTATAGGATATGGTTTTAGCCACAGGATCGGTGGTACTGGATACGAAAATAGAGGCCGACTGATCAAGTGGTTAACACGCTGGCACGAGGCCAGTAACCCAGGATCTTCGGGTCAGCAGAATTATTCTTCCGATATCATGCGGACGTCAGCTGTCACGAAATGCAGTCACTAGAAACGGGCGTGGCATCGTTCTCCCTATATAGGGTATCAACGTGGAAGCAGTGAGACATGAGAAAATATAAGGCCGTATCGCTCACCTACGTTACGTGTAATCGGTAGACCGTAAATATCTCTAATCATAGAGGCAGAAACGGTTTTAAAGCCTCTGAGGTTGTTATAATTTTGTGACGTGTTTCACTTCTTAAAATCGTTGAATTCTGTTACTGGAAGTGTCTTTTGTCTTATTCTTTTAAAGGCGTAATCAAGGAATGTGCGGTAGTTCAATCGCTTAGTGATCACTGGAGAAATAAGGAAAAGTGGCATTTCACACTATTTCGGAGAATTATTGATGAATTAAAGTGGAAATCAGTCATCAACGTGGAAGGATATACTTATCTTGAAATTTGAGTGTATTTGGAGAAAGACCGTGATTACAGTTTCGACACTTGATTCGTCATTGGATTATGAGGACTAAGCGTTTTATGAAGTTGTTGACGTAAGATACAGTGGTAAAGATATTGCATCGTAGAATTACGCGCAAAATCTGAGCAAGTTTTCAGTATTTTTGTAGTTTTAATCGACATGCCTGACAGTTCGCTGCTACCACGGGTATACACCTTCGTGGGAGCATGACGTCCGCTGAAATGCGCACAAGGTGACTTGGTCAACGAAGAACGTCAAGGACCACTGTCCACTCAAAAATTTCCGTTCGACAATCCTAGCTTATTACTGAAGAAAGTAAGTACCCTACGCGAAAACAATCACTGAAACTCCATCCATTTGTCTTAGCTTACGAGTGCGGGCAAACAGTACCGTTTGCTGAAGTACGCGGTAACACATTGGTGGACGAGTGAATTCACTCAGAGAGAAGACGTGGGGAAATCTATGTGAGTGATCCATTCATCATCGAGAAACGGTACACACTATCAGGAGTTCTTCAGCACAGCGCGTTGATTCACATGCGCTTTCAGTGTCCTGCCGGATGGCTGACGCCGGGTATCAGATTAAGACCTTGTCATCCCGTTCATCGGATCTGATATCTGCAACTGTGAACACGCATGTGAAGGACCTCACTTTATTCAATTATATCAAGGGGATAGTTGCCCCAGATGATAGTGATTCACGCCTTTTTCGGCTCGCGTACTTGCGTTACATTGTCCGCAGACCGATCTAAGTCTACGCCCATTGAAAGTACTGTGCAAGACCTCTTTTTCATAATCACTGGAGAAGTGCAAACGATGGCTAAAGTAGTAAGAGCCGACAAATCTGTGAAGTTATAACATGCACCTACCAGGTGACTGAGGTTGAAGCTGATTGTTACAGAATTGACGTTCAGTGATGTCGGCCATCTGAATACGATTGGCGTGAAAAACCAGCCGGTCGGCACAAAAACGATAGCTGTCGATCTGTACCGGTTCACCGCAGTGTCCACATGAAAATCTTGCCTAAAGCTTCTTAACCCATTTCGGTTGCTAACGGCTTGTAGATGCGGCAACGGGGAAGTCGTTCAAAGAGAAGCCTTTCTTAGCATGTTCTACTATTTTGCTCGCGAAGGCAATGATGCTGTTAGAAGAGGTCACCGCCGTGCGGCTGCTGTAATCATGCCGTTTTGCGGATAAATTATGCAGGGCCATATGCTGGCGGTTGAATTTGGCTTTAGCGAGAGTCCGAAGCTGTGGCCCAACCAACCGTTTAATTGGCCAGTTGTACTCTACCAGCCACCGCTCATGAATGGGTACGCCACCTTTGCATACGGAGATAAACACTGTTGACTTACTGTAGGGGTAGAGATGTTCCCGAAACACTGGCAGAATGTGCATGCATGAGAGCCACACCGAACGGTAAATGTGACACTCACAAATACCCTGCATATTATCGACAACAAAAGCGTCGCCCTCGTGTTGCACACAAAACTGCCATGTTCAAGGTGATCACTATAGAACCACTTAACTTGCACTCATCTAACGTTTCGAAATGGGGTCGTGAGGTCCGCCGTTCAGCTGTTTTCGAACAAGATGGCATGCGAATGTCGTCATTCGGTAAAGAATGTTCTTGGCGTACAAGTAAACACCGACAACTTCACGGCGGTCGCGTTCGCAGGCAGTATACATTTCAAATTCTCGCACCAGTCACTCGTTGTGGAGCTTCATTTTTTTAATGGCAACGGCTAGAACGTCTCGGGGATGCCTCCTCTCATTTAACCGCCTGTTGGCACCATCCAGCTCATCATTTTTTGATTGCCGAAGTAGAGGACATAGCTGTGTGCATGAATGACTCACTTGGGCTTGCTGTACATCTAATGACACAACAAACGGTCCATAATTTTTCTATTAGTTCGGCAGATGCTAGTAAAGTCACGTTTGAACCTACGGTATGCGATGCGATGGTGCAACTCACTCTCCCCCACTGTCTACCGTAGACATTCGATTGAACAGTTAATGACGTTGGAAAGAGTTTGTCTTATAACGAACACGACAGACAAATTTCATCCACAGACATGTTGGCAAACGGC
This sequence comes from Paragonimus westermani, assembly GCA_008508345.1. Taxonomy (NCBI): domain Eukaryota; kingdom Metazoa; phylum Platyhelminthes; class Trematoda; order Plagiorchiida; family Troglotrematidae; genus Paragonimus; species Paragonimus westermani. The sequence continues at coordinate 22,804 of QNGE01004460.1, forward strand.
ATCACGTACATGGACGTACGTTATGTCGCAGACGAACACCATACGGGCTGCCCGCATTTGCGCAGCCGTCTTGTCCACCACAAACGTCTTCACCGGAATGTGCTCTCAAATCATTTTTCAAAAAACTTTGAACAGCCTACGAAGTGATATGATTCTCACTACGAATGTACCAGAACATCACCGGTAGGCCGTGTCTCATGTCATCTGTTACTAGTAACTGGTATAAATTCCAGCTCCGAAAGCATGAGGAAATGTATAACGACAAACATTTGCCTGTTTTTCCCGTGGGTGGAATCCACAACCACAACACGCGGGAACCGCTGACAGTTTAATTTGCGTTCGCTGGGCAAAGCAGCTATGTGTGTATCTGTTGTCTTCATCTCGATGGTGCGCACCGTATCTATCGAAGTGATAACCGACAGCACTTCCTCGAGGTTCTCTAATGTCCCGTAACCATTCTTACATAACAAAGTCGCTGTACATTGCAGGCTTCAGCTTGCGGTGGATGTTTCCAACGTCAGCGGTCGTAATGAACTTCCCGTAAACATCCGCTACATATTGCCTAATGTCAGCATTTGGCCTATTGTACTAGAACATACTTCTGCATCCGTTCAATTCACTGATGATGAGTCAGCGATTCGTGCGATGGGACTCACATACCACAAGACTGAGACCACCCTCTCAGTGCACTAACCTGAAACATTTTAAGACCAAATAGGCATTTCTTCGGACTACATAAAAGTGCGAAAAGCAACACGTGTCGCGAGGGCTGAATTGTTAACTCTCATGACTGTTAACCCACTAGACACGTCGCAAACCCTTGAATGCGCCATTGCGCCTTACATATTTCGTACAACGGTAATAAATCTAGACGGTTTTCAGAGAACCAAGCTAACTTACCTTATAGTATTTGAGATCCGTTTTCGACCTACTGATCGTCTCACGAATGTAAATAACGCCCACATCCTCCAGGTACCTCTGAAGGCACTCCTGAAACTGTGAAAGTGTGCGGAATTCACGATTCTCAAATATCGCTTCGAGAGGCGCAGTATAAGACAATTCCTAAAAATAAAAATATCCTTTTGTCGTGAATAATATCTGCGTCACCGTATGTCTAAGTACACGTTATCTTGGCAAACTTGTAAAAAGGTTACCACACGCAAGCATTCACAACAGCAGCCTTACCGTAACAGGCAAGCCGAACGTTCTGGCTTCGTGCACCTGATACGTTGGTGAACCCAGTTTGTACAACTTGCGGACACCAGGGAACAGCGTTCCTCAGAAGTAGAGCTTTCAAATGTAATCATGTAAAAGGAGATAACAAAAACATACGTAAGTCAGAGGCTCAGTAAGACGTGCACACGACTTACACGAACGAAAAACAAAACGGTGTTGATGGCATGCTGCGTTACAACACCGATTTTCGAAAAAGATACACGATAAGGTCGACTGTAATTTCTGCGCCACGTACCAAGCTAATACACCGGAATATGCAATGAAATAAGTTTTCTGCCTGAGATAATTGAAATCTTAGTCTACGACTAGCATTCAAGCTCACCTATTAGATTTAAATGGCAGATAGACGTCCAACATTACCTTTAATTGCACTCCATAGCAATCAGTGACAATGTTGCTGAGGTTTATTGTGGTGGAGAGTCACCCCGCGGCAAAAGATACTTTTAATTGTGACCCACTGGCCCGTGGTGACCTGCAAGTCAACGATTTCTTCGACAGCCCCTCAAAATAAGTAAGAATGAGGTCTCCTCATAGTCCCCGAATCTGAGGGGGTGAACATCAAGGATTCCGGGACAATACCAGTATTTTTCTTTATTTCGAAGGGCAATTTACGTAGCTTTATTTGAAGTAGCCAACAAGATGTGACACCGTAATAAGCGAAAACTTTCAGGGATGGACAGTCAAATCGAGCCGTCTGACAAGTAAAGTGCACCATCCACTTATCGACACTGAACAGTAGCAGACGTTAAGTCATTCATCAAAAAAAATTTGTGTGACGCGTGAAAAAAGGGGAAGATCAAGGAAAGCCTCTCGAAATCAAAAGCTATTCAGAGCACAAAATTGTTGCCACTGTCAAAGCCCGCTAATTGTGGCGAAGGACTGTCATTCTTAGTAAGACAACCGTCAGAGGGTGGCAACAATGAACGCTAGGTTCTCTGCATAACCATGCCATAGGTCTCCGAGAAACCACGAACAGTCGATGAGCTTAGATCAGAGATTGCATGAGGGGACAGTCCACGTCGAGGGATCAAGCTGCGAGAGCAGGGAAACATGCCTAAGAAAAGGTTGATCACCGGAGAACAAAAAATAGAGTCGATGTCAGAACCCATGATATGGTTGGCCGGCTGAGCGGTGGAACTGTGAGAGTCAGCCCCGCATTTCACAACATTGTCTGGCTAGGCACACTGGCACCGGTAATCATCGTCTACACTGAAATCCACTACTCAGCAGCACCATCACGAACCGCCATAACGTCGGTTCTGATAAGCAAGCTCGTCATTGGAACTGGTAATTTCTGGAAGATAGTGTGATACAAATTACGCAGCCTCTTCGCCGGATCCACGGCCATACTTTTATGCTGAGCACAACGCACACTGTGGGTGATCCAGCACGGTTGGGAAATATGACCGAGACTTTCTGTCTGACCGCCATCACCACGACGAAGAACCGAGTGGGTACTTCGGTCACCCAGTGAACTCCGCACCTTGGTCCGCAGAAAACCGTAGAGGAGCCGAATGGCACAATTAGAGATCCTCGAGAGGATGGGGCATGCATTTGGCAACCAACAATTGGAACCTGGAGAGCGGGAAACCTCCTGAAGACCGCAGCCTTCCAGCCTATGGCAGAGCCTGTCCATATAAGCTGAATAGGCCCCCTGTTTGCTCCTCACTGTCACACCATGAACATGTACCACAATACTGACGCCTCTCGTGATAGAACAAAACAAATCGTCTTTCACCACGTTCCTGAAAACTAGACAGTTACTCGAGATTTGTGCCAGATTGGAATGGTGGAAGACACATTCGGAACACTGACGACGCCCACCCGAATTGGGGTGTGGATATGGCTGATCGGTGTGCATTTGAGAAGGCGCAGCCACTGATGAGCAAACTGGAGAGTTGTGTATTCAGTAACTCTTAGCACGTTTCTGTGGGCTCGCTCCAAGGGTAGTGAGTGGTTCATCTACTGGATCAGATGCTATCTCAAACGTAGGCGCTGGTGCGGCCTCAGAAGCACTCTGGTAGTCTCATCCAGCACCCTATGGGATTGCAGCTGGTGATTGGTGAATGCTTCACCTTTCCAGATGAACGGGATACCCAGTTGGGTCACTGTGTCAGAGGCGCTTAGTAAACTGGTAATGTCCGTGTTGAATTGAATAGATTCAGTGGTGACAGCAGTCGTGTTGTGCTAATGATTGCCACAGGTGGGAAAAGTTCAGTTTTCGCCTGCGGACCTTCTGTTCAGATATCGTCAGGGCACTAGCGACGGCTTCAAGTTTGTTGAACAGACGTGTCGGATGCTCGGCCACCAAGATCAGATCGTCGGCATTCGCGAAACCGGTGATCGATGCATTTTGGAACTGGTAACCAGGCACCGGTCGAGTTGAAGCCAACACCCTATCCATTGCTGTAACGAACAGCATCGTCGACGTTGGGTAACCTTGGAGAACATCAGGACGGGACCAGATGACGGAGTCTTTGTACGTGAACGAAGCGCTCCGGTATGAAACGGCAACATATGGCGTGTTAGAGTTGGAGAAGCACCAGAGGTCTGGGCCGATCTGATAATCGGGTCATGTGATATATAATCAAACCGTTTGGGCACGCCATTTCAGGTCGCCCAAAAGCTTGAGGACGTAGTGGGCAAGTTCCGGAGCACCGCATTGAGTAGTGACGTCGCCTCGAAGGAACCATCCTTGTGAAAATGCGCTAGATAAAGGACGAGCAGTTGCAAACACGTATTACAACGACCAGCCAGTACCTTGTGAGGCCAACGAACCAGTGTGGAAGATACGATAAGGGGTCTCAAGTTGTTTTGAGAGGAAAGGTTGATCATTCTGGGTAGAGTAGTGTTGCGCGGGCGGTAAATATGAACTGGATAACCTTCAGTTTCCAGGGAGGTTGAAATATCCGGCCAAGGCTCCAACTTTCATAAACCTCAAATGTTTTGACAGCGGTTTATCAATATCTGGAGCGCCATCTTTCATGCTTCTCAACGTGCGACAAACTTCCTCCCCAGCGATCGGGTAGACCAAGAATCGGTCCGGAGGTGGAACCATACGTGATGGTTGTTCCTACATGTGCGGACTAACAGACTAGACTTTGGACCAGTACTCGCTGAAACTTTATGCGGGGTCACGGTTCGCCTTATGGGCAGTTCCTCAATTTTCAGATAGGACTGCAGGAGCAGCATCTTTCTTTAGCTGGCAATACAGATTTTGAATCACAGGATAGCTGGTTTTCCGTATAAACTTCCTGGTCGAGCAGTTTCTCACGGCGACGCAAGCACGTCAGCAGGTAACTGAACAGGCTTAAAAGGTGTGCATATTAAACTGTGAACTTGCCTGTACTACTGTGAAATTACCTGCATGAAGACCGGGGGCAACCGCTAGCAGTTCATTTTTATGTAGTGGATTGCTGTTATTGGACTCCAGTTGCGTTATTGCTGCTTGGGCCAAGTAGGAAGACCACTCCTGGTGTCCAGCAGCCTGATGCTCCCTATCCGACGTCATATATGTCGTGGGGCGAAGGTCGGGGCGGCAGTGAGCACAGCTGGTTTCTTCAAGTTCACAGCTCTTGGGTGTTTCCTGAGGCTGTCCATATTACGACCAGGGAAATTCGACGGGAGCCGTTGACGAAGTTTGCGTCTAGTGAAACACGACGTTGACAGCCCATCGGCAGGTCTGACAATGGAAGCTTATTTCCACCTAGACCAATCTGACCCGGCGGTATTAATGCGTCTTGGCTACTCGCGGTTGCGTCGGACAGAATGCGAATTTTTTCTGTATTGACTGAGACGAATTTGGGGTGGCAAGCTGCTATCACAGTCTACTCAAAGGGTGGGGAAAGCTCAGCATTTACTTCTTGTTCCGCATCATTTCTGCGTCGATTCATGCGACCTTGCGCCGACAAACCGGCGTTCGATTTACACCCCTGGCCACACTCTTAAGACCAAGACGAACAAACGAGCTGGTTTATGTCACCAATGGCCATATGAAAACTCCCAAATAGATCTGAAAACTTCCCTGTCAGTTCGAAAAGACCTCCGTTTGTGTGGTGGTTCCTTTTTCAGGTGCTTCTTTGTGTTGGAGTATGGAGGAAAAATTCGACGATAGTTTTATGCTAAATCCTTTTCCAGACTCGCCTCAGCAACAGGCACTCTAGCTTTTGCACAATGTGACGAAGTCTTTTTTAGAAACGCCGCCGAAAAGCATGTGTGCACACTCGTCCTAGTTAATGGGAAGACCCCAGTCTTGTGTCCATTGCTTAGCTGATTCAAGGTCAGTTTGTGAAGTGTGGGGATCACGAAAATTCCAGATTTCATTGTCATACCACCGAAGAACAGGGTAAGTGAAAACACTCTGGAGAAAACTACTGACATGAGTTAAAGGTAGGAAGCGGGAGCACCCAAGACTTAAGTTTCTCAGTTTATAAACTCTCAATCCGTCCACCAAAAGGCTGAAACGAGAAGGAGGTGTATAAACAGAACTAGAGTAATGAGCGTTAGCCAAAACCAGCCTTGAAAACTGTTACAACACTAGCAGAAACAACACAGTCAGGTACAGCAACTCAAGCCCTGCGAATACGCAGTGAACCAAGTTGTCTGCATTCCGGTCTGTTATGCTGGACCACCAGTTTTAAGGTGTCAACGCTCAGCATCATTTGTTACGGCTGATCAGCAGACTTTATTACCGAGGAGTCTAAAACCAGGTTACTTTCAAGCGGACGGTACTTTGAACAGTGCATGCTTCGAGACGCTAGTTTTCCTCTATGGGGTTCACTTACTATGTTCCAAAATGCATTGAGTACGCGACGTTGCACGGTCTCCAAGAGCGACCTCGGAATATAAATCGATCAGATTCCAGCTGAGTTCTCAAGACGCACTTCAAAGAAACCGGTATAAAAACCTGCAAAAATCAAAGACCAGGCTGGCAGGGGAGAAGTTTCAGATACTACAGGATGTTAGTGTCATTGTCGTACTCGCTTCATCAATTAGAGTACCGGAGAGAGTACGCAAAACGTAGGTTCCTAAGCCCTACTCCACGAGAGCGGTTTGCATCCCATGTATTACGCAGTTATCGGACCCGTTTGAGAATTAGTCCCAGACTTTCCCGATGCTACGATTTTCTATTTAGTCCCTGTTTAAATACCTCTCTCCCGATTTCGCAACTGTATCGTATTAACTCACGCGAACACATTGTTTTAATCGTTTGTAGGTCACCCTGCAGCCTGTGTAACCGGTGTGCTCGAGAGTCAGTTTACTTTCATACAAAAATTTCTGCAAATTTGGCGAGGTGGAAAGTATATCGAGTTTGCTTTGAATGGTATAAGCAATCTTGCCAAAAAACGTAAAATACCGCACATCGTAATTTGTCTCCCAAAATAGTGTTCGCACTTAACTCAGCGACACGTGCTATGAAGGCAAATTAGAGGGTGTACAAATGTTTGCTCGCTCAGCAGCCCATATATACGGACAGATACGCAGTAAAATGCATGAAGGCCTCCGTAAATACATAATGTATATGCTTATGAATACAGAGTTAATTATGGTCGGGCAATAAATATGCACATCCGCCCATAATTACGTGGACTTCAGTCGATGCAATCAGACATGCAAAAGTATGTGCATTTAGATAAAAATACGCAATTGTCACTATACAAGTCAACGCAGCTACGTTTTTTCTAGATAAACTTACAGTTTATAATTATTTATAATTATTTGCCGTTCACGCGTAGGCAAACTCCAGTATTGAGTAACCTACCGACGGACTTATCCAACAGCCAATAGAAAAATTCGACCGTTCAAATCATTTTTCCCCTGGTACGAAAGGAAACCGGTTCCCGGTTTGCCTAACTGGAAACGAATCTTTGCTGGCTTTTTGCATCATTAAATGAACTTATGAGGTAACCTTTTATATCCAGCTTGGAATGTTTATTCAACTTCGGGCAGTCGATCTGTGATTAACGGCACACACCAACTGCTGATACTGATCGTTACAGCTGAGGTATGTAATCGGCGGTCTTGCACATTTTGTTGCTTACAAAAATGTACCGTAGAGCCATTGGTCAAAGTCTTGTTCTAAATTTGGTGTTCGCTAACACTCTGCATGTTGCACGAAGGCGGTTTGGTCGTAACATCGGATAACCCTCAAGGTAATACATGGCATTTAAAAGACTGTGAGTATATTTAACTCCACATTCACCACTATATAAACCAGGCGTGTTCGTCTAGGGTGAACTGAACGTGAAGAGGAGGTCATTCTGTGAGACGAAGGAATAAATACCGGTTTTAGCGGCACAATAGCTTTTGAATTCGACAGAAAATTGCAATAAAGAGAAATTAGGTAGAAGAAAGCGAGCATTGAAAGGTATCAGAAACGGCATCAGACCAGGAAGCGACCCTTCTAGCATCCCACCGAAGGTAGACCGGTGGGCAAGAATTGCGTTTTCCACACCCATTTCATAAACACCATTACCAAGGTATGAATCCGGCCGCTAGAGAAGGTTGCTTTGTACCCCATAATGTGAAAGTTCTGGAGCTAGAACAGAATGATCCACAACATCAGTATTATTACCTTGATTAGCTGCTTTGATCCACCGATCAGTGGTTATGAGTGGATTTGTAGGTCAGAAACGAACCTTGTACAAACCGTTTCGTACATTGGAAAGGATGTTCCGCGTGGCCCGCCACCCGGAAAGCTAGAGATGCAAGAGCGCCTCTGGAAACTCAGGAAGACACTGAGTAAACGATTGGTTGGTGGGGGTAGTAAGCAGAAACGTTTGAGAATTCCGTAACTTTAGGTTGAAACGTAGAAAACGGGTGAAGTGGCCGAACCAAGGTGGAGCAATTCTCGAAGCGGGCCAAGAAAAACCGTAAGACTATTTCAGTAAACTTAAGTTCAGAAGACTTGTCGGATGTGATGCGGTCCACTGCATACACCGGTAGTCTGATCTCTGGGTTCTGCGACAGTTTTGGTAGGTTAAGTTTTTAATTCTAACTAAAACAGAGCAAAATAGTTGACCACATTAAGCCCTGATGAGACTGGCAGCCGATAAGGTAATGGAAGAGTAATCACCGTGTCGACCACCCGGGAAAGCAACCTCTTCACTCTCGAGGCTGAAGGCAGGATTTAGGTGGATTTAGAAGGGTAAATTAAGAGGGAGACCAATAAAAGCAGAAGAGCAAGAAAACTAAAGAAAGAAGGAAATCTTATAGAATAATAACCACCGTTTGAGTAAAGAACTTATTATCTGTCATAATCCTCAGTCACAAAAGATCCCAACGGAACAATAACAATATAACCGAACGCGTACCTAGGATATTGGCTCTCACGGATGACCACTTGGTAGTGCAATGTTTTTCTATAGTATATGGAGATACGTTCAAATTCAGTTAACGTGCTAACCTCCATCGTCTCCGCAGGCAGCCTGTTCAATTCGCTTACAACTATGTCAGAAGAGAAGTTCGCCATCGGGGAATCCTATGCCCGGGGCTTCAGTGACTTAAGATTGTGATCTTTTGCTCACATACTCGTGTTCAATGTCAGGAGCTTTCCCTTCGAGATCTCCCAAGGTTTTCTAGCTTTCGGAATGCCACAATACGGTCACTTCTTTTTCCTTCCCCTATTTAATTAGGAAGGATCTAGACGTTCAATTCTTTTCTAATGATCAATCCCTTCATTTCTTACAGACAGTCTAGTCAGGCTTCTCTGTGCCCATTATGGTATCTCCTTGTTCTTTGTGAGGAGGAGCCTCTGTTCCTGTTCAGCACACCCCATGCGCAGACCGAAGTAGACCTTACATAACGGCACTAATTCCTCCGACTTTCTACTCGCGCTTGCTCGTCTCAACTGCAAAAACACCTCGTCCACCCTCCATGCAGCCTCTAGGTACTGCTGGTTTTGAACTCAGGTGTAAATTAAACGCCCGAGCCCTGCTTGACCACAACACTTTACATCGTCTTGATCCGTCCGAGCTCCCGACCGTCATGTACAACTTTATACTTAATCACCATGTCGATGTTTACACAATGACAAATTGAGTGGCAGTTTTCACTCAATGGAAAGTGTATGTAACCTATCCGATCCCACCCGAAAGGTCTAATAAGTGGGTTGCAAACCATCGGTGATCATGGCTCTCAGGAGGATCGGGCTTGAAAGTCGTTTCGAAAAAGAAACGATCATTTTGGCGCGAATTACCGATTTTTAAATATTTCCAAAGTGTTTAACTCGGAACTTCAGGCAAATTACTTATACTTCATTAAGTGTAAATACGTAGCGCTGATGAGAAAATTATGGTACATCGAATAGGTGCCAAAGTTGCTAGTTTCGTGATGGAAAATCTTTCCACCATTTTTGCGGAAACAATCCATTAATGGAGTTAGCCGATTGACCTCCGCGATTCCGTTGAACTTCAGGTTGACTGAGATATTTTTGCGCACGGCGATACATAGTTGGCAACCTAAACTTCAAGGAATAACTGGCTGAAAAATGCACTAAAGATCAGCAGGAAATTTGAGTTAATTTTTCTTTATACTGGTTTGTGTGGAAGCCGTGCGGCCACAGTCTCATCCGAAGCAATGCAGCAGAGTAAACGGAATTAATTTTTGAAGGCTCTCGGTGACTGTGGGGCACAATACCTTTTTCAAGCCTTTCTATATACACCAAGGGCGGAAACAGCCATGTGATAATGACATTTTCAACTCATTCTAAGAACAACGTTTGGTCAACCAGTATCAGCCTGGAATCCCCACAACGAAGGGAAATATTTCAAATTTCTTATAGATAAGGAGGCCGAAAACGTCGTTATGAATGTTTTACCGTAAAATGTATTTGTATTCCTGTTGAAATACAACACACACATTCTATGGTCGTGTATTTCCATTTCTTCAGTATCTTCAAGGCGCCACAAAATTAAGCACTCTTTGGTTATGGGCTGACGTATGTCCTCTTGAAAGTCGCAGTAAACGCATTTATGAGATTTCAAAAATTAGGCTGACGCCACTAGTGGGTCTTCTTCTTGCCATAGGATCATTTACATGATCCCGCCTCGTCCTTGTCGGAAAACAGGACGCTGTATGTGTGCTCATATGAACCATACGCACCATTCAGGGGTGCTGAACTCTACGGGACACAATGACAAAACAGTGTGCAAACATTAATAATCGGCTAGTGCAGCGAATAAGGACAAATTGAAACAGATGGTGAACAAGTGAACTTGGTTGAATTACGCCCATGTGGCTGATAGTTTCAAATAAATGTGAGTAAACATTAGTAATCGACCAGTGCGGCTACGCTAATTTTTCGTTCAAATCTGCTGCCACACGGCTCCGCTTAGATCCACCCCGGGCTTGGCTTTCGCGTTTTTGGCTTTGTTGTGAAACAGAAGGCGTGTCTTGGTATTACTAGGCTTATTGGAATCAGCCCTGGTTTTGTTCACACCTAAGTGTCTTTGTTTTGAACTAGCCTGACATACTGTGCGGTCGCTACGGAAGAATCATCTAGTCTACTTGCGGTGAATATAGCGGTGTGCGAAGTCTTGAGCTGAGGCCTGCACAATCGTCTGCCGGATCTTGGAATTTCCCGCCATCTCGCATCGAAGCCGACATATTTTTTACGCCGGGTATGCCACGTAATGGCGAAACACCCTGAAGATGCATTTGAACGTACTACCCGGAGTGAACTAAAACTTCTTGAAACCTTGACCCACAGACAACCTGTCAAAGGTAGATTAATGTAACACCACATTTTTTGCACAGACTCTGCGGAGCAAGCCAACTATACTCTCTAACATTTTGTGCGTCGAAGTTTTGTAAACTACGATCAACTTCTTTTTGTTCACGTCCTGTTTAGTGGCAGATTTCATTTCTATAGTACTACTGAATTATTTACCTTTTCTATCGCCTGTAAATGTCTCCCATCATTACGCATATCCCAGCGTACTTCTCAGATATGCGTTAAGAGGTATACATTATTATTATAACTAGTAATTTTGGCGCTCGTTCGATGTATTCCAATTTTTTCATCAACCTAGCGTACTTATGATCGCTGAACTGTAAGTACTTTGCTTGAATTTCCGACTTTGACACCTCGAAAATATCTAAAAATTGAAAGTTCGCGCCAAAATGCTCATTTTTCTTTCGGAAAAACTTTGAATTCCGATCTTGGTGAAAGCCATAGTTGCCCAACTATCTTCACTTCATGTGCAACCAGATTATATGGGCAACTTAGAGATGATGCCACATCATTTGTAAATAACTCCAACAATGTGTAGCCTCACTTGATCTGGCCACTTGCCATTCAAGTTTCTGGTACACTAAAAAATCCCTAATTCAAGCGATCAGCCTCAAAGCTGTGCCACAAGAACTCAGCTTCAGAATAATTACCCGATGACTGACCAACCGATATACCTTCGGGAAGTCTTCAACGTCGTCCTTTCTGTCCAGTGCCTCTGTAACCTCTTTGAGAAAACGTAAGTTGGTGCAGCACGATCGCTTTTTTCTGAAGCCACGCTGGTGCGCGGAAGACGTTAATGTTCGTAAGATGCACCACCATCCCATTGTTTCTAAGATCTTTAGTACCACAAGGGTTGGAATCACCAGTCAGTAAACGGTTAATTTCTCTTGGTTACTTCCCCCTGTGAACAGGGGTGACCACAGCTTGCTTTCATTCTTCCGAAAAGCAAATCGTCTTCATAGGCATGTTGAGGGGTCAGTAGACAACTCAGCCAGTGTCTCAGTCAGCGACCTGGGCACGGCTGGACTTAGCCCATCCGTCCCCGCCGCCTCATCAACGCGGGATTTACCGAAGTAGTGTCTGATACTCTCTCCTTTCATTGTAATGTCCTCTGTGTGTACGTTTCCTTATGTCAGTGAAATTAACGAAGTCGGATGAACCAGTCCATAACCCACGAACTTACATCGAGAAGTAGCTATAACAACACTTCAGCCTGCCATGTAGAACCTCCACTTCGAGTGAGTGCTCTGCCAGCGAATTATTGCCAGCCATGCTGAGCATGAAACCACATAGACGGCTACCTGAAGTGAAGACGAAGAGGTCAAGTGTCAGGGCATTTCTAGGTTAAGGCAGCCCCAAAGTGTGTGGAACCAACGGTGGTGGTCTAAATTCATAGTGCATGGTGTGGGGACCACGAAAAGCCTCGATTAGAGGTCACTGAAATTCCAAGGAACTTATTGTTATTCAGGACAAAAATCCGATTAAAGTCTGATAAGTGAGGTTCGGATTGATGGAACCGTCGTACAGTAGTTAAATGCAACGATGATCAAACCCTCCCATGCGACTTTGGCGCAGCGCTAGCTTTTTCATTACTCACAGTGGTGGTTGAGTTTGAAAAGATATGACAGGTCGACCTGCATGGAATTTTTTGAGCCCGTACAAGCTGAAATAACATGCAGTCAAGAAGGCAGACGACAGTGTTGAGCAACGAATGTGTATAGCCCTGTGTTTGCTAGCAGTAAGGACAGACAATTTCACGTAAGACCCATCACACAAGCTGCTAAGGCTGGTTTTCAGGAGGGCTGAATGTGGTGGTTGCCAGTTAATTGGCCAATTTATCGCTACTACTGTTTTATTATTCTAATAGTTATAAACATTTGCGCTCGAGAGAAAAATATAATTTTCTCAAATACTACAGCGAAACTAACTCTATGCTTCGGCTAATCCAGTTGTTTTATTTCTATATTGCTGAAACGAACGAATTAGATAATCACATGAACTAGTGGCAGGCCAAATTTTGTCACCACTGGTAACCAGAATAGGAAGGACGGAATATGATTTCTGAAGATCAGTTACAAGAATCTTGAAGAATTCCACTGTGGCTTATTTCTTATCCGGCACACGTGGAGTTCATGCGCAGCCCCTAGTTACGGATGACAAGGTGACACCCGAAATATGAAAGGAAATTTACTTTGCACTTCACGATAACGCTTCTCACAAGGCAGAATAGCGTGGCTTACATGGCGGAAAGCTTTGATAAAGTTCTGGCTTACATCCGTCCTGGTATCTTAACCAACTGTTTTTCGTCCACCTCTAGGTAATTAATGAAGGATGCATGGCGAAATATCGTCATCTGTGGGTACATGCTACGCTTTGTAGAAGCTACCAGGAGAAAGACGGTGACTGCTCAAATCGCGCACGAGTGCATCTAGTACTAGAGAGAGTAAACATACTGGATTTTAACCGGTAGGAAGATTCCGTCTACTTCCTCTGAAGGCATGGATAAGGCTTGCTAATTTCCGACCATTAGCTACTGTTCCTTTGAAACTGAAATAAGTGAACGTTACGGTAAAAGTATCGTCGGTCTGTTCAGCTGCTATGTGAAGGGCTTTTATAAGAAAGCCACGTGAACGGGGAAGATAGTCATGGAGACACCGGACTTTATCCAAGGCAACCGAATGAAAAAATGTCCAGGGTTAATTTTTTCGGACGGGATGAACGAAGAACCCCGAGGGAAGGACAGAGTGTGAGCCAAAATACTACCATATAATGCCGTCAGAACACTCGCGGATTCAGCGCTAGATTTTGTGGGTCTTGCTGGAGTGATGAGATGAGGCACCGCAATTTGGCCTTACGAGTTTTCGATGCAAACCTTAAAAGGGTGTTTAGATGTGCGGCGAAACATCTAGTAGGTCAATGTTGAAGATAGTTCGGCTTTTACGGAAGAACGAGGTATATCGACTAAGAATGGGTGCATATTCATATCGGTTCTTCTCTGATTCCCATAACCCGTGGCTCAACCACGAACGCCGCATTTTCAAAATTAACCTCAGGTTAAGACAACATGTTTGATATAACGGCTTGCTGCTGCGGCATTACTGATGTTGTGGACTTCTCAACTACTGCGAGAGGTCGAAAGTTCATCAACCAAACGAAATAAATTGAGCCGACCCATGTTTGTATGGTCAGATGGGAGTGCAGTGGGTTAGCATTAATGTGTGAAGGTTTCTGCTGTTCACAGTAAGTATGGTGGTGGGATATGCGCTCATGATTAAGGCGTACAATACGCCTGCATGACCGCTGTTATCTGGTAGAGCAATTACTTCGAGGTTACTGCACGTCATGTTCTCTTTGGTGCAAATTTAGTCCACCCGCAAAAGATTCTGACGTCGCACCAACATGCAAAGCCTGAGTTACTTAATGTGGAGCCCGATGTTCTCACGGCACTGAAAAAGCGGGCTGACCTGGAGACCACGGGCCCTATGCTCGAGAAAGCCGGGGATTTTCTTTCCGGAAGACTTAATTTTAAGCATCCAGAAGGTGTAAGAATAGCCTACGGAAGACAAATAACCCATTCTATCCAAAAGCAGTTCATCTCCAATCTGACTGGAAGACAGGGGACGGTAGACAATCCAATCCAACAACGGTCTAAGGTGGATGGAAGAATTAAGTAATAATTACTGGACAATCTTGGTAAAATGCCCGCAACGGCGGAGGGACGTTCACAGCCGCCTTTTCAAACTTAACGTCCGTTCCATCTGTATGGGAAGGCAGTATATCTTTATCCCTAACTCATAAGCAACTTATAACTAATGAATCAGGACTCAATGGCTGTGAGTGTAAGGGGCTTTCCGCGAGACCGAAGTTCAGAAAGCTCGGTCAGCATGTGCATAGGTGGATCACGTTTGTACTAAAGGACTTATCAGTGGTTATTGTAACGACTTCGTCTGGCAAAACGTAATATTCTTTCAGAGAACTCTTGGGGAAAATGAGACAAACTAGGCTGGGGACGGGCCTTTTGGGACATCTAGTCTGAGGTATGTGGTATAGGTAGAACTTAACGCTAGACCAGTACCCCGTATATCCGAATTAAGCAGAACACAGCGATTGAACGATACTCACCCGCTTGTAGTAGAACTACGTGCTGTGCCAAAATGTGTACAACCTGAAAGTCAATAACTGACGTGAAAGTATATGTTCGATGAAACTCATCACAGGGTACTATGAAACTAGTAGGAGCACCTCAAAGTTCGACTTACCTACCCATGGAGCTGCAAGAGTAAAAGAACATTTAAAGTAATCATTTTTTTATCATGAACAGGGTGGATAACGGATGGCCACAAATATCTGGCTACTTGCGCCAGTCATTTTGAACATATCGTGATGCAACTACTTGTCATATTTCGGTGAGGACCTCTGTAATGAACAGGGTGGTGGATCAAACGCGAACAGCACGAACTAACTTCAGTTTTGACACGATATGCTACTCTTTATCAGAGATGCGGTCAGGATGCACACAAGACAACAAGTTAACTCATAATCACTGCCACGATAAATGTAGTTCACAGTCGCCATTTTTTATCGGGTGGCTTCTGCGTACAACTTACAATAATGAATGTACTTTATCACTTTGTAGTCGGGGTTTATACCGAACCCCGAAATAATTTGACAGTGGGATCCAAAACGGTCAAATAATTCAATGTGAAATGGGTTGTCTGCAAAGTCCAAGTGGACCATCGTTGCACAGTCCAAGATCGTTCATTTCTGAAACCGACCAAACGAACGTTTGTTCTCAAGGTGTGATCATCTTGAGAACAAATGTAATGCAGGGGCTCCATCTGCACCACACCTACGTCTTGACCACCTCGAAGTAGTTAGCGTTGATGTGTGCGTCAAAAGCACTCGCTCAAAGAACGCCGTGATTAGTGCGGTGACCCTGTAATCATGAATGGCTGTCGGCGCTGAAGTGGACAGTTTATTTCCCAGTTGGGTTGCCCAAACAGTGCAAATAATGCAGTGCCACTTCCGCATTGTGCGCTTACAACGTTCATCATTATGCACACTGTCCTCATTCTAACCACACGGTGTTAGCTGCATCGGAATTGAAAACTCTTGCCCTCTACATGGAATTGGAAAAATCGGTCCTGCACAGCACCAAATAGCATAGCACTTTGTGTTGTCCGTGCATGCAGACGAGTGCAAACGATGGTAACGGTGAATGACGCATCTAGTGATCATATCGAGCAAATGATAAAGGCGACCTAGAATATGGTAGCACCAAAGAAAAAACTGTGACGGGAACAAATGAGTATAAGTCTGTAGGTGCGAGTGAAACGAAAGACTTGATGAAAATAGAACGACTCTGACAGATCGAGGGCGGTTAAGCTGAAGCAGTCACAACGCACAAAAGAAAGACAGTACCATAACGTAGGTTTAGATGACACCGGATAATTAATTCCACATGCGAATTAGGATGGCGAATGTGATATTTCCTGAGTAGATAGAACATGACGTGAGACCTGTACCTCGTATATCCGGATTAAGCGAAACACAGCGAATGAACGATAATCACCCGCTTGTATTAAAATTACGCGACGTGCCAAAAAGTGTGCAGCCTGAAATTCAATAATTGACGTGAAAGTATGTGTGCAATGACATTCATCACATCCGACGCGCACTGAATGTGGCTGCGGGTTCTTGAAATCCCTTCTGGGTTTCACTTGCAGCCATGAAAACCTGCGAATGATGCTTGTGGTTCCTTGGCCCAAATTCGAATCTAGAACGGACTCACCATTATCTGAAGTCACACCAGAATTTGGAACGAACTGACCTGTATTCTCGAAACGTATCTGGTTCACTTGTCAATTATGTACAAATAAATCATCGACATCTAGAATTCGGTATGAGCATTTTCCAAGATTCTTTAGATGTAAACCAGATGATAGTCTCATGTCATTACCATGATAAAAAGCAACTTCAGAGGATTAACTACACGCCAAGTTTGATCTCAATTACCGTCCTTTAAGAAGTTTCGCGGGATTTTCATGTGTATTAGAATGGCGCCGGATAATTAACTCCACATGCGACTTAGGATGGCGATGCATTGGTAAGTCAGTGGATTCGTGGAGCTAAAACATTTCACCTTGCGGTTACTTCATTAATCACAAATCTACCAAAAACGAAGACGAAGATGGCGTGTGAAAGCTCCCGTTCATCGTTGCGACTGGTCAAATTCAAAAATGATGATGACATTTGCAAACAAAAATACTGCTGACGTTAGCACAAAGGTGTATACAAAACGCACAAAGATAAATTACATCATATCACCAAGAACTATCAATACCACTCAGTCGGCAAGAAATGTAAGTTCACAGTAACGAAGTAATAATAGTTCCAGGTGAGTGTAGGATTTTTTTCAGTCGTGCCCCCAATGTACCATCGTGTTTGTCGTGCTATGAAGCATTTTAATGCCCGAATTCCCTGTGTGCACATCCATTTTTTCTGCTAGTTCTCTTCCCATTTTTCTCTAGCGGTCAATCAGAGGGTAATTGAAAGGAATTGTTTGAATCTTGTCTTATGGACCGCGTCTCGACATAAGACGCAGAATTTTATATGGCAATAAACATTGAGGCTTTTGGTTGCTGGTAAAAGCAGGCATCATTTCATTCGCAGTTAGTTTAACCCAGTGCCTACCGCATCTGTGTGCAGCCCGGTAAATCTTAAGTTTCGCAAAACGCGTTTTACTTTGATTCTACGTAAAGAATCGAAGTTCCGATTGAAACACCGCTGAGAAGGGTCATCCGAGGTGGTTGAAACGATGAGTACTGCAAATTGCTCGGGACGTCGGGTTATCCCCAATTCAGTTATCATTGATATGTTAGACGCGATGGTCAAACTCCCTAACTTATTTGTACTACATTTGGTGCGGATATTTTATAGCTTATTCATTCTCCTAAATTCAACTTTGTTTGGGTCAGTCAGTCTGTCTTAATCAAATCCAGTCGTTTTCTATGTCAAACCGTCTTTCATGAAACTCGCCTTGAAAAATAAATAAAAGCTCTCAGTTTATCACGTAATTTGTCACCAGTACTCCCCTCTGGACTTCCATTTCTGCACCATGATTGTCAGATGCGCAAAAGTAAACTTTTCGTCCTTACAAGGCATTCTCTCTTTATAGGCTGACTCTAGATCCTGGGATGCGTCGTTAATAAAAACGTTTCACATTCGCAATGAAGGCAGAACCATAACCATGGACCCGGAAAGCTAGGGAAAGCTATGCATGACAGAGTGATTATCAACTGACAGGCGATCTGCAATGATGCTCTGTTCATTCTCATTGTTTCCTCCACATGATACTTGATTTCACCCCCAGCCTTTTCTATAGCAGTTTCATTCCGTCGTCTCCCTAGAGAAAGAGAATTCGGTATTTATATTGAGCGAGAAAAGTACAATGGACATTCATGGATTTCAATCTTACGGAGAATGTACTATGTATATCGTACGTCTTGAGCACATGTGGTAGGAGCACCTACACAGATATACACATACAACTTGTTTGCATGCGTTAGTACGTATAGAATTTGACATCACTCGAAGACATTCGAGTGTGGCAAAAGTTATGAGAATGACTTTTCTTCGCAATACCCAACTTTTCTACTGGTTTTCGTGATAGGCACGAGCCAGCTCAACTTTGATGCCAGAGGCCTCCAGCGTAAGGCTAGTTGCAGTAATTAAGGAGGTAGATGTACTGATACGGACCCGGTTCCAGATTTTATCAGCAAGTTTTGAATTACTGAACAAGGACAGTCACTCAGCTGCTACAATAACAGTCGGCTTGTTTACTAGAAGTCGTTGAATCCACTTATTCTTGAGAAAAGCCTCGTCCGTGGATAAATGTTTCAACAGCCATCATATTTGAACAGTTGGTCTAGCGGTCGCTCACAGTCTAGCTGCAGATGGCTGGGTGACAGCTAGAAAAAGAACCTGAAAGTTTGTGCAGTTTGTTTAATAGGTTTCTCAGGTGCTGCGTACATTTTTTCAATAGTTCGTTCGAAGGAGCGATCACATGTTTGCATTGTGACATCTGTGGGATGCAGAGTTAAATTATTGCTTTATTTGGCACGGTCTGCAGTTAGCTGGAGAACTCGGCCTCCGAATCTATAACCAAGGTAAATTCTGTTTTTGAAGTTCACGGGGTGGTTCTGATGATTTCTTTTTACTTCTGTTTCCTATGTTTGGAGTCTATGCTAAAATGACACAAATGGAATATGGACATGTGAACCTTTAAACTGGTAAATTGATAGAAAATGTTGCACACATTCACGTAATTGATTAACAGGGTTGAGACCAATGGATCATGTAGTAGAGTTTGCCAGGTCACTTCTCTGTTGCGGACTCACCAACCTTTACAGGGTCGAATCGTATCCATTACATCCCTGACCCTTTTACGCAAGTAAACCAGAAAACCTAGTAGCAGATAGCTGAACATTACGCACATGTAATATAAGAGGGAGGTAGTAGCCAAACTACATACAATCCCATGCGAAGGGGTTTGCTAGAAAACAGCAGACATGTGGCTGATAATTAATCTAACTTTAGGTGTTCGAACGAAAACTATATTGTGCAATTTAACAACGCCAATCCTGCAAAAGTCCAAAATCAAAAGCAAAGTATTTTGAAAGTGTCAACCGAAATTCGTGGGTGCACTGATCTTATTTCTTGTTACACATACTTTTACAACTTGCCGTAAGTAATGTGGTTAATTGGAAGCTATGAAGCAGTGCTAGACCAATCGCGGTAGGTCCCTGTGGTGCTTACCTTACAAAAGACTTCTCTAACTGACCTCTGTTGGATCAGTGATACCAGTTGAGTAGGGCACCTATGACTGGCTGTATTGATGCTGTTCTCGTCAGGAGAACCGAAATTGTTTCTTTTTGTCGGTTACCAGCAGGCGCCTGTGAAAAATGTTTGCTTAGTTTCTCGCTGCATTCTAAGAAAGAGTGCACTCTTACTGAAGGTGGTAATTCTCATTAATCGACCGCATCGTTGAAGCTGGGTACTTTTTGTGCCTTTCTGGCTTCAATATTTCCAAACCCTCGCAGTGCGTAATATTTTCTAACTTCAGTCGTCTATGCACTACTCCTTCATCAAAACTGAACCGGCTTTCAATCTATTCTGCTCGGTGATGTGAGTAATTCCAGAAGGAACCGTTAAATTATTTTTAATTTCATTCAACTACTGTTGCAGGCTGTTTATCTTAAGTGCCTTAGACTTTTTCTGACTGCTTTGGGGTATCACCGCGCACCTTTTTATGAAGTACTCTAATAAACTTACCCAATGGCTTTATCGCCTCCAGTCTTGGCCTTACTTCATGGATCTGTTGTCGCTTTTTTACAGAGGAACTAGTCCAGTGTGCTGCAACATTTCACTGCTGTTGAAAATTTATAACAGAATTGTAACATTTTCACCTAACAGCGACATCGGCAACTGCTATACAGGTTGAGTTAGTGTCCTATGACGTAACTGGTTAAATAATTTCTCCCCCAAACAAAACTTTGAGCACATACTCCAAAGTCCAGTGGAAACGTTGTACTTTAAAATCTATGGACATAAGCACCTTGTTCTTAGCGACAGATATGTTCACAAGAGAACTCAACAGCGCCTTGTCTTTGTCTAATATGAATGAAGAACTGCGATGAACACAAGTGACCTGTACTCTTTCGCTAATGTTTTGTAACCGCAGCTTGTCAAAAGTTAGGGTGGATACCTGATAACTCCATTTCCAATGTCTGTAACGGTGAGCAATTATGCCAGTACCTCGGCTGGGTTTCTCCTCCATTTCTCTTTGTTGAACAATAAACTCTCACATGCGGTTGGACTCGAACTGGACACAGGGCTAAACAGCGCTAGTTAATGCCATAACAAAACTTCGTTGCTAATCCCCTCAGTCCGGCTTTATTGCACCCGAAGTCGTATTCATAGGTGTGCGTCAATAACACCTCACTCTCACAGCACCATTTCCAATATGCTTTATCACCACAGAGAGGAAGCATACTCGATTGTGTACTGAGTTCAGGCTAGAGCAGTTTTTGACCGGAGAAGGTTTAGCTGATCAGTTTTCGCACACAAACTGCTACGGGCGGAACTATGGCCAAACTGGCGACAACCAATCGTGGATGACGTTAAGCTGCTGTTTGATGTTCATCTGTTTCAAACAACCGAGTTGTTAGATGCAAAGCTGTGGAACGGCACAACAGCAAACTGGCCAATCACAATGTGAGAACGCCTGTCGGCTAATGGCAATTGCAAATAATTTTGTTCCACAAAAAGAACGTACTGTTTCCCCGTTCCGATTTTCTCTCGATTGAGTAGCACATCACGCAACAGAATGCACTATCCCAAAGGGAGCTGTATAGTTTACGTGTAATTTCACAAACTTTTCTGACCGTTCGTGGTTCACCATTTCTGTGGTCTTACATTCGCTGAGTCCGGATTCTTGTCAGCTGGTGTCTAGACCAGACACCTGGCACAGCACTCTTCTTTCAACAGTTCATTTTCAGCGTTGCCGTGAACCTCTAAAATCTGGCAGTTCATGTTACTGGGGATTACATTCTGAAAGTTACCTTTCTTGATGCTACAAAACTATTTAAAATTGGTTTTTCTTTCACCCACAAAAGTAGTCCAGTTTAAAAATTCTTTTCGACCACTGCTTGTTTCCCATTAATGCAGCTCGAAATTTGTCAGAAAAACTAGATTCGGCAAATTTACTTAAAACAACCTAATGCCCTTGACTCAGGAAATAAAATCCTTCCCTGTCTGCCCATCTCGAGCATCCAGTTTACCACCACATGAAATCAGATGTCAACGTTTTGCGGAGAACTCATCACTTGGAAGCGAACGGTTCTTTCTTGCCAAGCGACTTCTCTTACGTAAGGTAGCGGGATACCCTGAATCACAACGTGCTAGTTTCTTTCAATTGCTTCAGCACGTAGATGAGTTCCTTTTTATAACCATCATTGGTACTGCTTCTTCACTACTCATCCTTCGGTTAGTTACACGATTCAGACTGGTAATGCTTGCTATCTTGTCCCTTAGTAATCATGCACTACATCTAATGGGGAGCTGTATTTTAAAAGTATTTTTGTTGGACAAAAAGTGACTCAATCCATTTGTTATTCCTCAAGTTTAAGTGTTGGTTGTCAATTGTAATCTTCAGTTGCAAACCTGTGCATGTGTCGAAGCATTCATTCGAACAAGTAGGGATGTTGACGGGTAACCGCCACATTTGATCGTAAGATTCACGTCGCCTACTAGCTCTCAGTTTCGATGTGTTGCCACTACTTCTTATCACTTGCCAACTTACATGCTGATTTCGCATAGTTACATTTAACATCGTTCTACCCTTCACTTCTTCAGCTTCATGCAACCGACCGTTGACCCGCAAAGAGGCAATGTTAGTTCCAGTTTTTGTGGATGTTCTACGAAATGCCTTCGGTAAATTATAGAAAGCTGTCACCAGTAAAATCATTCATCCACTCCATTGGAGTTAATAGAGATTGCATCAGGCGTGATTGTGGAGGCAGTCCCGCAGTAGCCACTTGGTGAAGACCGGTGTCGGTTAGCCCTTGTCCCTAAGTTCATCCGACCAACATGAGTGCACTGTTGCGATACCATAACAATCTTGGGGATCTACTTCCGTACTCGCTATTTTAGATGTATTAAAACGTAATCTCTATCATCTTTCCGTATCAAAAACCGCTAGAGTGAACACTGTTTGAAGTCGAGCGAGTAATCCTCTGGGGGAACCTGACGTTTGGAGTCTGAAGCTAAGTTTATGAGCGACATCCACCATCTCAGCTATCTCGAGTCGATTTTCTAATTTGCCGTAGCAAATAATTTCTACCACAAGCATGATAGGTAGGTCAATCAACCTCACAACAGTCGCAACCTCACGGGCAGGAGAAACGGCCTCGAAATAGCACTCGTCCTTACGCCCTCTCTCAGAGTGTTGGTTATCTGTTAGTCTCCATCAAATATTCCTCTTGGCACTATTCTATTACCTTTATGCTGCCAAAATTTTGAATATCTGCATAACATGTATCACTCAGTTGTGTGCTCCACAATCAAAATGATTACCGGACACTCTGCCTGGTTCAAAGTCAACCAGGATATCCCCTACCTGATCCAAAGTATGGACAAACTGCCAACGTTAATAAATTTGGCACCACACGTGCTGTTAACCCAGGGCTTCTAATACTTCCCCGAGCCACACTCAGTTCACTCAACGTCCATCGGAAAGCTATGTTTTGAACAGTCGCCTGTGATGCGGCAAGCGTCTGTTAAATACTTAGCTTTCTGAGTAACCCGGTCCGATCCAGAGAAGACGACCGCAAAAGCAAGTTTGCTACTAGAAAGATGCTGTGGTCCAAGAAGAGTAAAAAACTGACGGTTAGAAAATAACGACAAACTAACAAAGTCGGAGGCCAACTGTTCGCGCACACGCGGCCAAATATAAAAAATACTCAACGATGAAGCGATAAAGCATAATTCAACCTGCAGCTATGTATAAACAAGACTTCGGCAGTGAGAAGTAATGACGGTTTAACTGCATAAAACAAGCATCGCCTAAATAAACTATATTGGTACCTAACAATATATAAGACAACGTTTGTCGGAAGAAAGCTTTAGCTCGCGCGTAATTTGAGGAAGGCTTGCGATTGTCAATGAGGCGATTTCAAGTGTAAGAAGAGGAATGATCAACGTGAAGGGAATAAATAAAGGCTGGGAGTCTGGCCACTAACTTTCCATGAAACAATCGTCAAACACTTAATGTAGGTATCCACATTAACACCGGCTCCCTGAACAAACATGGGTTCCAACCACTCAAGTAGCTGTGGGTTGAGTGACCGAGTTACGTTGTTTTTGAACCTCACTGGCTATCAACACTACCATCCCGTTTTCTTCAAAGGGGACTACTGATCCCATATCTCTTCTGCTGGTGCCGCTGTTCTTTGCCGAGTACACTTCATGGACGTGGTTTTCCGCGCTACTCTCTATCTTACCTACCACGCCTTGGGCTGTACGCCTACTGTCAGAGGTTCCTCAGCCGGTAGAATCAGATCACCATCCTTGGAACATTTATGGTAAGGGTGAATGAACAGTAGGTATTCCTGATCCAGCGATTCCAAACACTCTCACTATGTGTTATACTGGGCTCCATCATTTCTTGTACTTGTCCAGCAGCTATATAAGTGTACGGAAAGCCGGGGTATTGTTTAAAGAGTAACATATCGTTTGCTCATAAGACCTATGAAGTTTACTCATCTTGGTAGACCGGAATAAGAAGTCCGTCATTCAGGATTCACCCAACTTCACTCAGGTAGGTGCAGAGAGCCTTGTCCGGCACCAATTTTTGCCTCTTGAAGGCCTGCAAGACTCGTCGAAGTTCACAACTCAGTTGCTGCCAAGTTCCACCCAAATGACTAGCGTCAAGTAATCAAACTGTCAATCGATACCACACTACCACTAAAGTCTGGTGGATTTCGTTTTGGTTGAAGACATGCAATTTCGCTCTCATCCCTGACTTTACACGCAAAAAGTTGGACCTGTTATCGCTGTACATAACTTTCGGCTCACCTGAAAGGCTGAGGGACCTCATCAGAAGTGTTAAAAAAGATTTCTCTGACACCAACTTTGCTACTTTCAGATGTATGGCGTTATTACATAATCAGCTGAAGAGACTGCCATATCTTTTATAAATGATACGGAGTGGAGTGTAACAGTTTGAATGCGTGAGACATGCTCCGCGTACCAGTGAGCGCAACCAGCGCTGGTTACTTTCAACACGTTCCTTAATTCCACATTCTCGGTATGAAGCTATTTGGGTGGCTTATAGGATGGCAACAAATTTTCAGGTCCACCCAGAATGATCAAGCCATCCCGCCATGTGAGTATTTCCAGAGAACAAGCGTCGCAGGTTCCTCACGAAGATGTGGCCGCCGGGCTCATCTCAGACGGAACGTGTCGCCATCGACAACCCAAGATACAGTCACGAATCACTTGAAGGCGATTAGCTACAATTCTGACAAAGCGCCAAGAGATGTTTCTCAAGTACTCTAACACAATGACGGAGTTTATCCAAAGTGTGATACTGTCAAAGCTTAGCTCGCGCACATTCGCTACAAAAGTCATAAGATTGGTGGCCACTGCCGCGGCTGTAAAAACTAACTTCAGCAGAGACAAGGACTTCATGAATGCAACCCGGGATTCTCCTATGAAGAAGCAACAACAGACGCCGTCCTCTCCTAAGATTTCTCAGGGCTAGCCGATCTCGGAAGTGTCATAAAACAGGTGTAGCTTTGAACACTTCGGCGTTCTCCCGTGTGATCTGATTTGACGTGGCATAACAACTAAGTCTCTCACCAGTAGCAATTGAACTGTTCGCTTACAATTCAAGTTCACACCGAGTCACGTGTAATCTGACGACCCGATAAATGTCCCTCAGTATTCAACGACAGAGATAATCTATCCTCGAAACGGTTAGCGAGAAGACCTCTTAATAACTGGATTTAATACGGTACTTATTGGATCAATGTACAAGAAAATTTAGTCTCTCACCTTGAATGTGAAAATCCTCAGGAATCAAAGAAAGAAAGTGCCTGCACAGCAAATCGACAACCAGACACCGATCATCAATGATGGACGATGAAAGTAGTTGAGCTCACTCAAACAAATGGTCACCGGTTGTGTCAGAGCAGAACGACTGTTCATGCATTGAGAAACGGCGGGAACTGTAAGTTACTCATGAAAGGATACCGAAGAAAAATGTCTAATTTTAGTATTTGGAAGTTTACAGTGCTCGGACTAAATAGGGGTAAGGGAAACGGTCAAAGTAAACAGTGTAAGAACAAAGATGAGTAATGTGACTCATTGAGGGTAAAGAGCAAAGCGTAGGGCCACCTTTCAACATCAACCAAGGCACAGCAATGTCGAAATACCGCAACGTACCTTGACGAATTCAACAATAGTCTCCGTCAATATCTTCATCACTCTCCTTGATACATTCCTTCCAAGAATATATTCCATCCGATATTCGCCCCAATAAAGCTTGCAACCGTTTCGGATTATCCAGCTGTGGTGAACGAAGCCCAAGAACGTCTGCGCACAGTCATCACCACACTTGGCTCGCAGTGTACCAGCTGTGGCTCCACTCACACACTGTGCGCAGTGTAAACCCGAATGAATGAGAACAGGAGGTGTGTGAGTAGGGCCTTCGTGTCCAGCCGGTCAGTGCCGATTAGACAATTGACAGGCTAGCCAGAAAGTGAAGCAGCTATCTGTCGAGAAAAGGACAGGTAGAGGCTCCGGTTGTGAGACGTTAACCGGGAATAAAATTATCAAAAGTGTGATGCAAGAAGTGGTTCAGTATATATAAGCATATGCAGGTGCACTCTAGAGAAGATAGGAGGAACAACAAACTTCAAAGGTGGACTGGAAGAAAGCAGGCAACACTCACCATACAGCCGACGAACAAAGCGGAAGAAAGGGAAAGCTGGGAGACCATAAACACTCTTGATTCTTGAAAGTGTAGAATGTGCCGCCATACCATCACGGTGGTTGGTTAATGCGAACAGTAAAATGTGAATGACTGACGTAACCCACTTCAGCTTACATGTTAGTTGTCTCTTCACCGGCGGAGTACTATGAGTTGGCTGGCAACCTATCAGTCCGCGACGGTCAGCACGTTCGCTGCTGCACAAATCGCAACGCGACGTGGTCATTTCACGACGACCTATGGCACCGATGGTTCCCTTGTGCAACGTGCGCCGTCTTTCTGGGTCACACAGTAATTGTTTAAGTAACTTGCAGACGACCGTCCGGATCTTATTTTCTAGACCGTCCGGTCTAACGCTAAGCCCTCTCAAGATCGGCAATCAACCTTACAACGCGAAAGTTTACCACGGTAGCATCCTAGTATCAAGGCTTTTGACTACCAGGATTTCGCCCACTTGATTTCACCTGTCCGTCTGGCAGCTAATTGGGAATACGGTCATCGTCCATCCAACGGGCGTGACCTCGCCAACAAAGTTGATGCAAAATCAGCGTGGCTTTCCTTCTTTTCGTATCCACTGGCTGCAGTTGCTCAGTGTTCGGAACCATGGTCGATCATCAAACACCCAAGATATGTCTTGGAAATTGCAAATGGAAACCGCTCAGACAGCTCACGTCCCGCTGATACAATGACACACGGCAGCTAGATATGAACTAAATAATGTTGGGGCTAGAACACAACCCTTTTTCACGCTAATGACAGTGTCAAGGTCTCCGGAGGTCGGCACACACCAGTGCACCTCCGTCTTTATGCTCACTTTCGACACAGTAATCAATTTGGCTTACTTACTTGGAAGTCCAGACTTATCAAGCACCGCCCCCAACGCCTCACGGCCCAAGGAATCAGAGGTCTTGGTGGATTCCAGAACATACAGGCGCTGGCTAAGCTCCTGGCACTTCTCTGGAATCTGTCGAGCGACAAAAACCAGGCCGATTGTATAACGACTCGCCCGCAATTCTCGCAGGCTTTCGGAAATACTGGCCTTCAAAGCGTCCAAATTTAGCAGATTGCTTGCAAACAGCTTCTCAACGCAGCTCAGCAGACTAATACCCTAGTAACTGTCGGGGTATTGTTTGCTATCCTTATCTTTAAATAAGTTTACGATGAACTTACTTTCGAGGTCTTACACCGTCACTTTCTGCTCTCAGATGGAGTGCACCAGCCTGAGATAAACCTGTCCCATCGCCAAACTTCCAGTATTTAGAATTTCATCTGGCAATTAATCCTTGCCTTCAGCCTTCCATTCTGCAGTTGTCTAACCGCTCCTGCGCCTTTGTCAAATCCCGAGCGACAGCAGGTGAAGATTTGACAGCTTGTTGCGATGGGTTGTCCGCGGTCATCTAATCAATGGCAGCGGGATGTTCCACTAGGCTGCAAAAGCGTTTGTGCCAGAATTTCATGGTCCTCTGGCTAGAGGCGCAAGCGACCGGTGTTCACATCAATCGGTGCGTTGGCAGACCGGGCGGGTGGATTGAAAACCACCCCAAGTGGATCGCATGAATCTTCGTGTTTTTGCAGTTGGCGTGGCTATCCACTCGCGATCACGTTTGACCAGTTGGTAGCAAATATTTCATAATATTAATAATAATAATATATTTCCCAACGCATATGTGAGAAGCACGCTTGGTTATGCGCGATCACTGTGGATATTTACAAACCATACATAAACGAATAAGTAAACAGTAACACAAGCGTGAAGTTTTTTGCAAGAATTACGTGGTCAAAGAGAAAACGACTGTAGTTTATGAGACGTTCACGCACGCAACAGAGAAATAGATAGTTCGCTCATTTCACCGATTTCGTCTAAAAAATGGGATGTTACAATAAATCACTGTTTACAAGGTTGTGGGATGGGCGATTTTTCAAATATTTCTAGGTCACTCCGGGAGGATGTCCAAACGCACCTTCGAAATTTTTTGCTGTTACCGAATAAAATTGGTGTCCGGAAATTATCGAGATAGATTGGCTTTGGCGAGGCATGGTGGGAAATCCCAGAATTAGGCGAACGAATGGGCAGATTCCAACGCAGCATTTCGTCGATTGCTCGTAAACGTCACAAAGTTGAACATCTCGTGAACCGTCCAGCTCAGACGACGTTCCGTGTGTTCACATGTCGTAGAAAAATTTCCTCGCTCAATGGATAATATGGGAATCGGGAGGGAGAATGTAATTCCACACGTTAGATGAGAAAATGTGGGGTTATAACATTTACTATGACAGGCAATATGTATGGGGAAGTTTTGACGAGGACCTTGTTCGATATTATTTTTGTTCAGATCATTGGAATATATAACCCTATACACTGTTTGTTGTGGTATTTTACTATGCACTCGAGATTTATTCGGGTAAACCGAGAAGTGAGTCGACGGTTTGGAGGGCCGCATGAAATGTGCGTGACAACTAAAGCTCACATG
>QNGE01004461.1:9698-26323 GCA_008508345.1 Paragonimus westermani
GACAACGTACCAACGCATGATCTGAATCTAGGTACATGCTCCAATGAGAACAGCAGTCCTGAATGGAACCTAACAGCTATGTGGTCTATCTGAGACCAGGTCTGATTCAGAGAGGGAGGGCGCCAAGTCTAGGAATGACGTTCACGATGCCTCAAACTAGTGATGGCTAAAACCAGCCTATGCTCATCGCACAGCTGCAATAGTCGCCCACCGTTGTCCGAGCGATGTGATGCTATCCCAAACCTGTCACCTAGACGAGATTCGGCCTCACCCAGGCGGCCGATCTGGGCGTTCATACCTCCGGTCAGAACGACTATATCAGAACCACCTCAACCATTAGGTCTGTCAGGCCATACTGACCCTTGTATGGAAGCCGCCAATGTTCTCGTTGAGATTTACGGTGATACGTTTTTGAAATCCCCTTCAGTTCCTCAGGTTTGCCATTGTTAGTACTTTCTTAGCGATTGTACTTTTAAGATTCAGATGCTTCAAGCGCACCTCTCCTGGCCCTGGCGGTACGCCTCTTACGTCTTCGCATGAAGGGGCTAAAAGGCTTTCTGATCCACCGAAGAAACTTTAATAGAAATTTACCCAGCGATTGAAAATTCTTGCGTAGCATATCCATTTTCATGGGAGTCTTCCCAGTGACTATCGACCTTTCGCCCTACTGTCTGGCTTATCAGAAATTTCAGAAGCCTCAGTGTGCCAGTCGAAATTTTTGCTTTTTTTAATTGGTGAGCTTTTTGATTATGAAATACAGCGCAATCAGCTTTAATGTCTGAAGTCGTACCTCGTAAATCTTCTGCACAGGATGCGCGCAAAAGGTGTGTTTGACATCCGCATTTCCAGATTTAACGGGATATTCTATGGTTCACTGCTTGAACGGCTTTCAGTCTTGGTTTATTTGATGACTTTCATCTCCTGGCTGAATATCTGCTGTTGTTTTCCGCTAGTGACCTCGAAATTCGGCGTGGCATGTACACTGTTAACAATTCTTTAATCCTGCAGGAGAACCTTAACATTTTATTTGGTTGGTCTGGAAGAAACCGGCTCGAATTTGACGCTGATGAATTTGGAGCTATGCATACTTACAACCCACAGAATACCACGTATTACCTTGACAAGTTTCCGTTTCAGATAGTTCTCGTCAAGGAGGACTTAGGAAATTTTGTTTCGCACAATGTTTGGAGATTCAGAACGTCGAAACAGATGTAAGAACGGTTGGTGGTACCCTGGCGTTACCCAAAATTTTCTTTGGCCACTTCTCTCTTTGTTATTTCCACCTTCCTCATAACATCCCCGTTCGACCACAGCTTGGTGGTGACGTTGTGATCTGGCCAACTCATCTCAAATAAAAGTTTCTCTTGGAGATAGTGCAACGTGCTGCTACCAGGACATTCTGGGGACTGCAAAATAAACATTACAAAGAAAGACCGACATCACAGAGAATGCACCCTCTGGGATCTCGTTGGTTCACAGGTGATTTATTGTTAACCTTCTTGGCGGTGAAGTATTATGATTCTCCATGCCAGTTGATGTTTCACATGAGTCGCCCCCTTACACTGGAGATTCAAATAGCAGATCTGAGTGGAGGCATATCTTTTTCTCACAACTTGTTTGCAATTCTTGGAATGCTCTCCCTGATCCTAGTAAACACTTTTAAGTTATCATAAGGGATATAGCTAATCACAATGACTCTCTCCTGATAACCCCCATCTCTTACTATCCGGACCCAAGCCTATCTCTTCCACTGCTTGGACCTCGAATGCAAATTAGTAAAGGCGCTTCCATCGTTTGTGCTCTAAAACAAATAGGTCAACAGGCAACTCTCACGTGAACGCTAGTCTTGGTAAATGCTGACACCTGATACGTTTTTGAGATTGGAATCCGGGGCAGTAATCAACATATGGGAACTAACAACACATGCTGTCTACCCGATAGTGGTTATACAATTCGGGAGACTACGCGGCTGCCACCACCTGTCAGGCTGGTGTGGGTATGGTCCACATCACGACGGTCACAGTCGTATGACGGACTGCTTTGCTGTTCACAGTACACTTTGTGCTGACTGATTGCAAAGTTCTGTTAAGGCCAGCTGCGGATGCGAAACTTCCAGAAATCCTTCCATCGTGTCTGCTCATACTCCAACCGACATTCATAACATCGGTGTCAAGCACTCCCTTTCCTCGGACCTGATCGCTCTCTTTTGAACGATACATGACTCTGATAGATTCATTCTTGTCGCTGACATAAACTCCCAGGTCGGTCGTCTTCGTGCGTGGGAGTCTCGTTTAGGTGGCCGGTTTGGGATAGCATCTTATAGCTCGGACAATGCCGAGCGCCTCTTGCAACGGTGCATTGTCATTAATATCTTTGGTGCCGGATTCTTTGAGCCAGATTTTATGAGAGATAGAGGACATAGCTGTTAGTCATAGATAGCGTGGATTCTTTCTAAACTGTGGTTCTTACTAGACTCAGACCATGTGTAGATACGTTGCCGTTTTTTTTTTATTAATTCTCCTGGGCAAAACCCTACCGACAACGACGGCTGTTGAGAAAATGGTTATATCTTCGGTAGAGTAAAAGTAGCGAATCAACTTAGCAGTTCTCTTCTTGAAGATCGTACTCATCTGACGGGCCATTTGAGAAGCAGGTAATGTAGAGTGCGGCACGGAGGTTATTGGGTTGGAGAAGCCAGCTGGTACATTCCTTCTGGCAGTTGAGATAACAGTTTTGGAAAGAATATTCGTAGGAAGTTGTGATATGTCCTGATTGTCGATCGTAAGGATTGTTTAGTGGAAAATTTAAGGAAATGGAGACCGCCTTTGTTTCAGGGAGCATCAACTATTGGTCGCAAGTGACCGTCTGCCAATGTAGCTATCAGCAAGACAGACGACCCACTTATCTATTGTGAGTCCTGAGACTTAGAGTGGTTGGCAGAACACTTCAAGTGTCATTTTAGCTAGCTTTCTACTTCCATTGTGTTGCCGCTACAAACTTATGAAGCAACACCCTTGTCGGTAGATTTGGAACCACTCACTAGGATTGGGGTCTGTAATTGCATTTCGACTCAAAACCGTCATATGGCTGCTGGTCCAGATGATCTCTTGCCGACAATTTTAAAAGAAGGTGTAGGAGGCATTAGTAGGGGTATTCATACAGATGTTTCAGACTGTGTGAACGACGGAGACCAACCCCTCGTGATGGGGTCACTGGAGAGATTCTCCAATATTCATTGAAGGAGTTCGGGGCTCTTGCGAAAACCATAGGGGAATTAGTTTGTTCACAACCATTACTAGGGTTTTGGCATTCATTGTACTTCGTCGACCCACTTCAGCTCAGGAGGCAAACATTAGGGAAGAACAGGCAGGGTTTCGCTCTGGGCGGGGTTGGGGTGGCCAAATTTCTACTGTTCGCCAAATTCTGGAGTAGCATCATGTCTACCGCTGATCAACGGTTGCCATATTTCTCGACTACGAAAGTGTGGTTTGGTTCGTTGGGTCGACCTACACCTTTAGAATCGCTTAAATGCAGGGATGTTTCGAATAAGTGTGTACTTGTGTGGCACTTAAGCACCGGTGATAACTAGTGGTGTATTGCTGTATGTGATGATCGGTCAGCTGTGCTGGTTTATATAGCCAAACGTCTTCGTCTGGAATGGAAGGTAGCGATCGATGCTGACTGGTAGATTTTTGTACCGCAATAAACGCAGGGTTGGTTTTCTAACCGATCACTAGCTTCAAGCTGTGTTTTATGGCAGAGTTGTAAGTGACTTCTGACGTCCAGTTCAACTTCTGTCGGAATTTTCTGTGGGTTTTGCACATCAGTGTCTGCCGGTTGTTTGATAGTCACTGCCCTTAATGTGTTATATGAATTGAAGCTAGAGCATGTATACTAATAGTCGGCGGCCTCCAGGATTGACATCCTCACGCAGGTTGGTAATTACAAAACGGTACGCTGGCCTTTTTCTACTTCTGCATCAAGAGTTATAGATAGTTTCAACTTGAGTGAACCAAAGCCTAAAATGGGTACCATCGAATTCAACGACAGTTTCTAGAGCAAAAGGATTTTACCTAGAGCCAATCATTTCAACATAACAGTCTCGTGTCAAAAAAAGGAACTCACCGACCAAAAAAGGGGAATGTGCTCGAAAAGAAGATGAGAATTCGAACATCGAGCAGAAAAAAGGAATGAACGGAGGCTCGCCAATCACGTGGCAGAATGTTGTCATGCTATATGCATCCACTAGGTACTTGTTCATAGCGTTCATCGCGAAATCTACTCAGGACTCACTT
Organism: Paragonimus westermani; assembly: GCA_008508345.1. Lineage (NCBI taxonomy): Eukaryota > Metazoa > Platyhelminthes > Trematoda > Plagiorchiida > Troglotrematidae > Paragonimus > Paragonimus westermani. The sequence goes on from QNGE01004461.1 coordinate 13,994, forward strand.
GGGTAAGCGCGTATTCGGGCAGTTTGAAAAGCATATGGAGACAACCACCGGTCTTACGCCATTATTGTCATTTACTCAATTTTTACTTATCTACCTACCAACAACCTATTTTGCTGTTTAGTTTCAATTCCGCTCCAATCTCTCAAGTGAAGAATGACACTAGGCCAGAAGAAAAATCAAGACAACCAATGACCACGATCCATTCTGCAAAAACAGTGTGGGTGAAACCCATCTATGCGAACTTGAAATTCTTCAAACTTACAAGAGCTCATGTGCATCTAAGTTGACCTTAATTGCCCCGAAGACCATTAAGTTCAATTGCTAACTGGCTGGATGGTCGAAGTTGTTCAATGAAATGACAGTCAGTTTCGATTGCGTGCAAACACTGACTGAAGTGTTTGTTCTACGGTGGTTCCGTTGCTCTCTGTGCAAAGGACCACCATGGTTCTAATGATATCTAGGGACTGTTTCCAGCAGGACGGTCGAACGTAGAGATAGTTTTCTCCGACTGCATGTAGACGTGACTGTTACGAAATTTTGATGATCACGGTAGCAGTCCAAGTGTAACGAGACGCATAATGCATGAGGATTGCAGTGTTGCGCAGTCAGTGACATGCGATCAACGAGGGCAGAAATAGGTATTTGTACTGAAACAGCTGAAACGGAATAAACAAAAATGGAAGCTGGATGTGATGCGCACATGGGACTACAATTGACCGTCATCCAGTAGCAGTTGGACTTCACTCTCAGCAGGCCCTGAGACAAATGACCTTGCTAGGGTTTCGAAACAAAACGTGAGTTTGGAAAAATTATAAACACGGGTTTAGCCTATTCTGCGAGTGTACTGAACGGAACTTATTTATATATAAAAAACGTTGACTAGTTTGTGCTGTCCATGAAGCTTGGATTGGAACTCCACAATCTCAGCCCCGTTGTTTGGCAGATGACATTTCCAATTAAAGCGTAGAAGTTCCCTGATAAAACAGGGGCCATTTCCTGATTTAAAACGCTATCTCCCACTTTTGATTGATACATCCATGCAATTACCACAGTGAGGACAGCCAGATCACTACTGTGGAATTTGCACTTACGTATCACCGATCGTTCGCTTCCGTTTTGACGGGACAGCTCTAACCCGCGACCTGATTGAGCGTCCGCGCAAGCCAGTCCAATTCGTTCTATTTGGCTAGTTGTATTGGTTGTGCATTTTGTCTCCTCACATCCTGGTTATGGGGCGAGTTAGAGCTTGATCGACAGCTGGTGTTGTCCGTCACTTGCTTACTGCACGCCATCATCTTCGCCCACGAAAAACTGTCTGAAGTAACTAAGTCTCTGATTTTTTCACTCAACGCAGCAAAACAAAAGACAATCATAGTGCATCATGTCAGATTCATTTTCTTCCTTACTCTTCTAAAATACTACATAATTTGGTATTGATATCATATTGGTATCATATCAATACCGAAACAATCAACCCGAGCTACAAAGAACACCACCACTATTCCCAACCATCAGAAATACTACATAATTTAGCGTAGACTTGCGCTGTAATTATACAGTCGTACGTACACAAGGGCCTTTACTTTGTAGTGCTAGATCCTGATTTCGTACGCCCAGAGTTTCCCCAACCTTATGCTACCGTGAATCGGAAGTCGCAGGGAGAAAACAATTAATCTACAAACAAACTTTATTTATTGATTTACTCACCGTTCACAACAGACTTCAACTCAACAATTAAGGGGTGCTAGGGAGCTGGACGTGAGAGCATCTTGAGCACAACCGCACAGCAGCCGCCGGAGTGGAAGAGTGCGTCGACGGAAAATTCCAGTTGACCTTCAGAATTCAAACAAGCGTTAGACTGGTTGAGCGGCGTTCCTAACGGTTATAGCTCAACATTGTTGTCCCAGTGAATGTAACCTACAGGAGTAGAGATAGTGCGAATTCATTACACAGCTACGAGCATAACTGCGATACTTATGCCGGCTCACTAACCTTGATGCTAGTGGTTTGTAGTAAGTTTACATATCTAAGGTAATGTGAACAGGCGCGGTGGTACTGGCAAGGCAAATCTCATGTCGCGGGGAGTTTAGAATTTTGGGAACGTCGAAGGTGATCTCACTACAACCTATGTAAATAGGCGAGGTAATAAAGAGTACACGTTGAACCTAACGTAATGTGTTTTAAAATCACACTGATTATACGCTGAGATAACCTTTGGTGCCATTCTGTTTGTCGTTACTCAGTTTTGGTTTTTCGTTTCAACAATGCTGAATAAGTTGCCACTTAGCTGGCGCGCCCATCAAAAGAATGTCATCTCTAGAACATCTAGAGTGTAAGTCATTCGGTTTTCTATCGCATTCACCTGATCATTGTTGATTTCATGTCCCCACAAGTTGGAAAGAACTGCGTACTTGGTTCGGACAATTTGAAGATTAGCTCGCGTTCCTGTAAACCAAATAGAAGATTTTCTTTTCTCTGGCACACGAATGTTTGCTCGGGCATATTATCATATAAACCACATCGGTTTGTTCAAATTATGCTGTGAAACCTTGTGCGTTTAATAAGACTGAACAGTCTGCATAGGTAGTCATGTATCTTAAAGAGTTGGCGAAGTCATTAATATGTATGCCCTAATATTAGTAGTTTCTATTAAATTTCTGCCAACTGTTAATTAGGTTCATATGGTACCCATAAGCCCCAAAAGCTTGTTTTCACAAGCCTATTATGGTAAGAGGCGAAGTGATTACCGTTTTTTGGCTGTTTTCAGCCTATTCAAATAAATTCTTGATAAGTTTCGTAAATCCGAGAGTACCACTGCCCTTTGTTATCACCGGAGCCTGTTACCTACCCTGTTAATGTAGATTAACATTCGTAAAGGAAGAATTACTATTTTCCTCCACAGATGTTAAATATTTTGTAATTATCCCAAATGTCTTCTTCTAAAATAATACAGAAAAATCATTCACGCACATCGCATATCAAATTCTCTCTTATTTGGACGCACAATCTCTGGCATCTGTTGAGCTGGTCAGCTCCTCTTGGCAGGAAATCGTGCAACATTTCGGACTGTGGAAACAGTTGATCAGAACGCGTATTGCAAAGGACCGCTTGTGGCAGACCCTGACCAATCGCTTGGGTTTGATCAAATACTTCGAATCGGTTTCTTCAGGAATCCGGACAAAATCTTCAAAGGATCAAAAGCTTAGCAATCAAGACAATGCAAATGACCTATCTTTTCGCCCTACAGGAAACAATGCACAGAAATGTGGGACAGAAAACCTTCCGGATGACTACACCTGCCAACATTCAGATTTCTACCGGGCTTTATACTACTGTCTGTGCGGTTTTACAGAGGTAAGTTGAACAAAACTACAGGTGGATTGATTTGTTGAACAGTATGCGCAAAAACTCAGAAGGTAGCACATAACAGTAATGTATGGAATAAAAAGTTGAACAATGGAAATGTTTTCCTGTCTGTCCGGTTGCTTTACGCCGTCTCTGATAAATTAAAACACCGGGGGCTTTAGAGTCGATGGGAACTACTGAACGGATCCGTTTGATACCAGATTGCGGAAACCGACCGACCAGTTCGATGCAGAAGATTTCAATTAGATCAGAACTCTTGAGAATCAATGTCGCGATGGTTTTATTCACCTCTTGAAAGTTCACCGTTGCTTGCTGCCCCAAGTTACGTTATCCCCGGAATAACATTCATCTTACCTCACGCATTTATGCAGGTTGATAAACAAACTGATCACAGTTTATAACACTAAATTGCTCATGAACACCGGTATATCCCATCCTGATCAGAATGTCGCGCTATGGCACAGGTAATTTGGGTAAACCAAGTCGTAGATTATTTCACTGTGTGGATGCGATGGCCACAGTTTTGTGGACCTTAGCCTAATGGCCTCGTAGCCCAGTTGACAGGGCTCTTGTTGCATTTAAGCGTGGTGCTTATGTCGCTTTTTTGAATCAAGCTCAAGGCAAAGCTTTTCTCAGTTGAGTCTCTTCTAATTCACCAAACCTGCCACAATGTTTATCAGTAAGAGATATTTGTTTAAATCTGTCGGATTGCTCCATGTATATTGGTGACTGCGGATGTGTACTACTCCGGAAAAAACTAAAAGATAACCCAATATTTTGACGATCTTACTGTTTTAGTGTTTGATGAAGTGTTCACTTTTTTGTCCTTACTTAATTAAGATTGTCACAAATCTTTGTAGTGCAAATTTACCTGACACCGGTTTATTTTTGAGACACCAGTTGAGAATGTTGTAAAGTTTTTCCGACACAAGTTCCAGTTCACTATAACATGTGGTTCATCGGAAAAGTTCGGCAAGATGACAATCTTTCATTTTGTATCGTAATTTTAATATGAGAATAAGCTTATTATTCACACTCGACTGAAGATGAGTTCGACTGGGACCATTCTAATCCGGCTTTAGAGTACAGTTTAACATCACCTTGGAGATGATTGATCAGGTATAAGTCGAGACCACAGGTTAATCAATCTAACACATATACTGTGACTTAGGGGCCGGTAATTGATTTTCCATGCCAAAGTTAATCTAATGTTCTGAAAGCTAAGCCACTATCTTTTCTACATAACTGGATAATTCCGATTAAACTCTTTATTGTAACGAATGTGCGCAATTTGCCAAAGAGCCACATTTATGACGAAAATATCTTCCTGATTAACACCACGTTGGATTTGCTTAAGCTAAAAGGGATGTTTATTTTCCGGTTTCCCGCCACTTTAATTACATTCCATATAGGATGTGTATTTCAACAGAAAAAAGGCCTTATAGTTTTAAACGTTTGCCGAAAGAACCTGCGTTATTCCGGCTGGGATTAATTTGAAAGTGGTCAGTTTGGTAACTGAAAGATTTCTCAAGAGATGGCTGACCTTGCACATCGCAGTCTCGATTCTTCTGGTGATCTGCAACGTACTCGGGTTTATCTATTAAAAAGTCGACACGACTATTATTTGAGAATTTCTGTAAACTTTTCTTCTAATGGTATGTTGGATTCCCAATCGTTTCAGTTCTCTTAAATAGACCTCACTAACAGCAATATCTCCCAAGAAAGACTACTTCTGACGTCCATCGCCGTGTTTAACATTGACAAAGTTAGAACAAACCGCTTGTGAATATCGGCTCTGTGCGAAGACAACCCATTCCACTGAATTTGAATATAATAGTGCTTGTTCACAGTTGTGTACACAGCTGTCCGAAAGTATCTTACCTACATTTCCTTTAATCAACCTATCAAAGTGACGTTGAAGAGGTCATATGGCAGTAGTAAGGGAAGAGAACAGTGTTACTCACTGGCTGCGCTGGCCGGAAACTAAGTTGACTTCCCCTCTTCCAGATGATCACTGATCCACTAATGCGACGATCATATTCCGGGTTATGTAGGACCCTTATTTAACTGTTCATGAACAGACGAAACCGTATATTTGTCTATTGCACATACAAAACTGACAGTTTCTTAATTTGTTGCGTGAAACCCTAGCCTAGCTTAGGTGGATGATTTGATAATATAAGGTGCATTTTAATTCTTGGTATCAGTAGGAAGAAAACTGCAGAGACTTATATGTGGCAGTGTCACACGTATCTTGGATACTTTACAACATACCGACAGGCTAATTCTTAAGAGCCCGGAATAAAGATGACCTGATTGTTTTAGTTGGTACATTTTGAATGCCTTGTGCTCTGAAAAAGTCTCTTTGCGGAGTTTCGTGAGTTCAGGAGACAGCTGTCATTATGTCGGTTTACAGAATTCGCGGTTCCCTGAAAACTGGAAAAGTTGGTGTGTTAAGCTAATCTCATTGCAGTAGTGTTTGTCTGTTATCCTTTTGATTGTAACGTCCATGTTACATCGGTCCTATCGAGATTAACGTTTATGCCTTTGCTGGACATAAGAATATCGGACTGGATGGTAAAGTTGGCAATCGGGATAGAAGCTTCTGAACTCAATAAAGGCTATTACAACCTAACTTTGGCATATTTTGTGTAATCGTGGCGGTAGACCGTTGGTGTCTCCCAGAGTGCTTGAGCGGAGTAAGCATGACCGAATTTCGTGATCTGAACATACCGGTAAGTGTTACATCCAGTTGTGGGCCGAGTCAAAGCCAAGAAAGTTTTTGACCAACCGTACGGTTTCCCGACATTTTTAACGTGCCGCTGGAGGGTCCAACATTTTTAGTCAATAACGCATTAAAATAAACAAATGTTAAGCATTATGCCTCGTTGTGTTCTCAGTTATTTTAACAAGAGGCACACTTTATAGAGCACCGTGACAAAATTAGTTGCAGTCAGTTTGTTCCATCATTTTGTGGTGGGGTGCGTTTAGTTTTTTGAAAAGTGCTTGTCAAACCCGGTAGATAAAAGACGGACTGTGAGATCCACTTGATGAAAAAGACAGAAATGTGTTAGAGAACTGTATTTTGTAAAAATTTTCCCTGACTTTTTGCTTATGTTTTATGGAGAATGGTCGTTTATGAGTTCCAATCTATAGGGAACAAAAAAACGAGTATACGGCAACTTAGGGGTATTGGACTACCGGGAGTCTAGATTCGAACTCTGTGGTTGAAATTATCAAACTATGTCAGGAAGGTGCGATTATATACGAAGTGTCCAGTACTTTGTACAAAAGGTAGGGCACCTGTGATGCTCCAAATGTCATGCTTTAGTAGTCCGCCTTATTCAAATGGTAACGTAGTATGACGAAGGCAACATGTTGACAACCCAATCCGGTTACATGCCTAGGGCTAGACTGCTCTGGAGGTCTTCATCCTGGGAGCTATGCACGGTCTGCAGATTCTAACGTATGTGGCATCTCTCTGACATGCAGTCAAGTAAAGTCCTCGCACCTTACACCAATATGATTGAGACCAACAGTATACAGTACGATATACGAGGGATCAACAGCTCAGTTACCCAAGTCTGTCTTATCAAACCGTGTGTGTGAGACTTTGTGTTTAAGGATTAAAGTCCACCTCCTAACCTCCCCACTGCTCATCCAAGCACGTGCTACTCGCGACCGACCCCAAACACCGACGGTGACCAACATATATCTGAAGTATTTTACTGTTAAACGTGATACAATTAATTTTGTAAGCAAATAAAGGTAGTTCTGTGCATCTAGGAAAATGCAATAAATAAACACCACTCACCAATCACACTTCAACAGCCTCTAAGCATGTGAGTGAACCAGCCAGCGTACCTCATGGTTTATTGACTGTGACTAAAATTCACTCCATTTGGAGTAATTCCGCCATACTGAACATCTGTTTGATTGCCTTATATGATCCTATTGTGTAATAGTGCGGTTTTCGAATCTCCGAAGTACTGATACGTAAACTGATCTTCTCATTCCCAGACATCGTTCGATTTCAGCGCATTCATCGCAACTGGAACGAACGCAGATGTTCGGTCAGGCGGCTGAGTTGTCTAACGGAAGGCAGGCGTGGTGTATACTGTGTGCAGTACGATATGAACCGTGTTATCTGCGGCACACGAGATGGAACGATACAACTATACAGCCGTGACTTGCTGAGACGTGAACGTGTTCTCAGGGGTCATCTTGGTTCAGTACTCTGTCTCCAGTACGACGATAGTAAGCTGTTAATCTTTTCCGGAAGTACGGATGGCACGGTACGCGTATGGAGTATAGAAACCGGGCGAAACATAAACACAATTCGTCACCACAACTCTGGAGTTCATGCTTTGCGGGTTCAACAGGAAACACTGATTACAGGCTCAAAAGTGAGTTTCGTTTTCATTGCTCTCTTTGTAGACCTATTAAATCATTTTCCAAACATGACACATCGGTTTATTTTTTAAAGCATCTTATGTTTTCATATCCAACAGCGTTCTTCATAAAATGCTCTTTATTTATCCAAAGTTCCAGTTCACTACTTTCTGGTTATAACGGTCGGTTTTATACCGCAAATTATTCTCTGGCTTACAGCAAATTCCAATTATTGTTACACTGTGTTCTTAAATCGCGTAAAGTATGACGCCATAGTTGACGGCAGAACTGTCCCAATGTACAGGCTACGGCGAAATATCTGTTGATAACCTAATTGAGGGTGAAATGTTGGTGGTACACTGGCCGGAGCCAATAGGCGCTTGTGCACGTATCACCATTTGTGGTTCCGCTAGCACAGTTCGCCTGCTTTATGACCGGAGAATGTATATGAAATAATAGTCGTAGTTTGATTTGACTGGCTGCAATAAGTTGCCACATTCTGAATACTTTTTACCAGACGGCCCGAATCAGTGTACAGGTCCCAGCCCGGAATTTGGCATCTACGTGCGTTTATCAAGAGGATACGTAAAGTTTTTCTAGTCAGCTAACAATGTGGCTGCTCTACTATGTAGGAGATTGACAGTTTTAGTTAGTTTAGTCCTCGTCAGTAATTTCTTTTTTCCATCGGGTACTCTTTAGAAGTACTCGTACGTCGTAAACTGTACTCTGGAGACTGTTGGTCAGTGGATTTTATCCTATCTGGCTGCATACCACGTCACCCCCCTCATCCTGTGTGGGTTAGTCTGTGTGAAACAACACTACAAGTTCAGTACTTTCTGCTTTCTTGAAACCCTACAAGGGTGATTGAGGAACTGCAGGTAACTGGTTAAAGCCCGGTTAACAACCAGCTTTGTTTACTTAAAAACGCTATTGGATTCTGAACGAAAGGAACTACCGTAATTTTTCTACGCTGTCATCATCAAGTTTATGCAAGCAAGGTTCATTTACAGCTTGTTCATAGAAACGCGCTTCTTCTAACCAAGAACATTCGAAAACAGCAGTCATGCTAAAAGGACGTACGGACTAGTGCGCTCCTATCGTTTGGATAAAGATGGGCACTGTCTTGACGAAGTTCGTTTAAACAAGTCCGTTAGAACAGGAAAGCTGGTAGATGCAAGCATTTTATTTTGACTCGCCAATATGAAATTTACAATGGCGTGAGACGTTTTTTTCTATCGAACATATTGGTTATCCTTTGGCCACTTCATATACCTTGTTATTACCATAGAGACAATAATCCTCATCAATGGGAGATAAATGTGCTGACCCACAGACACGGGTCACATGAAAAGAAAGCTATCGAAATAGTTAAATAATCTCAAGTCTTAACAAATGCAGCTTTTTTTTTACTAAAGAACAGGTGAACATGTGGACAAAATTGATCTGAGTTGCGAAAAACAAGTTCGCTTAGTTCAGATCACGTTCCAGCTTTTTGTGTCGCCCAGCAAACAGGCATTGCGGTTCTCCAATTACTTCTAAAAACTGTCCATAAGAGTAACAACTGAACTAATGTTCCTGGAAGAATTGCTGGTACTATGTATTTGAATTAAAACATTTGAAGTTAATTTCACTGGTCGAATATACTGCGAGTCCTGAAGATGACATCCAGGGGGGTATCATGGATAGTGTTTTTCGACATGGTAGTTTACAGATCGACCTACTGACATTATGAACAAGATAGTAAACAACTTTGGTAAAGCTGTTTCGCGCTGACGGAAAACGCAACCAAATACCAGATTGGATTCTACAGAAACGTCTGAATGCGAAGTGTACGATTTTGTACCACCGATGATTCCCATAAATCAGATCAAAAATTCGTTAACTTCTTTTAGTGTCTTTCTTAATCGTGATAATTGATGTTCTGACAAGCACTGGTTTCTCTGATTCATGACTATTGTTGCATAACTTGTGACTTTTTGAAATTCAGCTAACCGAATTGTTGAAACAATTTGGACCAGCGTTTGCAAAACATTGTTTTTTGTCCGAAGACTAACCAGAATATTGCGCAGTAATTGTTGTTTCAATATGACCTCACATTCCGTGAGTCAGTGCCCTTGTAGCTAAGACAAACTGCATCTCGTACGACCTGCCTTCTCTACTGATAACTGTTTACGACAGTGACGTGTGTGTAAAATGAGCTGTAGACCGTGTAGGCGTTATTGGATTTTTGTTTATTAACCTACTGTCAGTACTTTCTACAAAACGAATTGGGCGACAGCCTTCTCATGGATAACCCACGTGTACAGGTATATGTTTAGCAATATTTTAAAATGAACTGAAATTTCATTGCCACATACCTACACATGCTTTCGGTGTGTAACTAGTGCGATTTACAGCTGTATACTTAAGGCGTTCACAAAGCAGACTTTCATCTGTTTGACATGATAACAATTAAAATTCCATTATTGAAAAGTTTCAGATGATTTGCTTCTTGCGCGAAGAATCGAAGCTAATATTTGTGGTGCTTCTATGCAAATTAAAAGTTACTGTATTGTATTATGTTAACAGCAGTGGTAGCAACAGTAACACTTATTACTAAACGCATCCTTCATTAGCTGGATGTAAATATCATGACTGCGCGACACTTCAAACTACTCCGCATTGTCAAACCATGGTGAATTTTGAGGTTAGGCAATGCGTTATAAATCTGACTTCCTCACTAGAAGTACTCACTGGTTCTTGCACAGTTATTCAGTTTGTAGGCCGTTTTGCCCTTGACCATCTTGTTCACTTGGTCCAATAACGTCCATACCAGGCTACGATTGGCATACTCGGTATGCGCCAGGTCAAACAAGGTGTATTGATCTCGGTATCGCTTTTGACAATTGCTATACAACAGTTTTTCCCTCTGTACAACCACTTTAATTAGATTTGCAATCCCCCTGTTCGCATTTATATAGGATCACACGGTATGCGTATGGCAATTTGTGTCTCCGACGGAAATCAACCTACGCGGATGTCTTCGTGGTCATAATGGGTGTGTGAACGAAGTGGCTTTTGATGATCGATATATTCTGTCAGCAGGTGGAGATCGTGTTGTTTTGGTACGTCCATTCACATAAGCAGAGTTGTATTCTTAACTTCTACAACCAATCTTGCTGTTGTTACAACATGTGAGCTACTAGACAAATGTGGTGGTGCTTGAATTTCAGATGCAACTCATGAAACTCAATCATGAATAGGTGATGATAACGGTTTATTCTCATCAGAAGACTAGTAAACTGTCACAGATCGAGATAAGTTAGCAAGACGATTGGGTTCGGAAACAAATCCGACCAGTGCCTACACTTAATTGAGATAGTAGTTGGTTGAATTTCATTTCATCCTGTCTGATATTGAATGAATACTGTCTACCTTGTACACTTTAGCCCAACTCATTGACGGTATTAAGCTCTATCCGAGTTATGACTCACTTTCTCAGTACCACGTACTTCTACGACTTAACTACCCTGCACGACTACTACTGAGGTTAGTCATGTGTGATGTAGAATAGCGAGGGTCATATCTAACTAGTTTTCATCGTTCTCTCAAGTGATTTGAGTCGAACGCCATTGGGTTGTTTTCTGAACGTTGACGATTTTTAACCATATTCAGTTGAACAACTTCTGTAGCTTTCTAACTTCGTTAAGCTTATTCAGCAGATTCACGCTGGTCGAAACTACTGTAAGGTAGTTCGATCTGTTTAAAATCTAGTGGGAAAGACTTATTTTGACTGGATGTGAAAATGAGTTTCCACTGTCGTTAGTGTAAAGCGAACTTGCTAACCACCTCCTCAATGAGCTCACGTATTTCGAACTGTCTCGCCGAAAAATCGAATGGCTTTTACGATTTTTGAACATATTGGTGTATTGGTCGCTCAGTTTAGCGGTTTGGGTGTTCGGTTGTTCACTGAACTTGGTAAATTTATCAGACGCTTGGTCACCAAACAACTGAATATCATTAATGCGAATACATTTGGATGCATAGAGCTGAGGTCGTTCAGTAGGAAATGTCTGTTATTGTCGTCTTACCAAACTTTGTCGACGAGCAGATGATTGGAAAGTACAACCAAGCGTTTATTATTATACTGTTTATTCTAAGGTAGGTTTGAAACAGCAGGTTGGCGGGACTTTACAGCATATTGCACATCTTGCAATATCATGGAGCAAAAAGTACGCTAACTTTCATGGTTTTGTGCTGGGCAAACAGAAGCGTGACCGTTTTTGTTGCACGTTGAGTAAAACGGAAGCGATAGCTCAGAAATGAGAGTTCTCTACCAAATTATTAGAGAAAGATGGTTGTCCCGATATTTTTGTAACTCGAAAAATGATCACAGCAAAAACGCGCGACCTGATTACTAGTATGAGGAAGACGTTAGTCATCCGCTTGTGTTGTAAGGGAGTCTTGGTTTGAAAAACTTGAAACATTGAGTTCCCTTCAACAACTTCGTCAGCGTAGAAAAGAGACATGTTGCGACATGTTAACATTTCGTTTACTCTCATCAGTCGCAAACGTAAAACATGCAAGTTATAT
>QNGE01004461.1:27696-50436 GCA_008508345.1 Paragonimus westermani
TACTCATCACTAGGTGTCGGGATGGAAAATTACAGCGATCGATCCATCGCAAAGCAACATTGGGCGGACAATATCTACAATTCTCCAGCTTTGCCCCGATAGCATACAAGCGGGGTTTGATCAAAACTCTATTTCACAGGGCCAGTCGTATTTGCACTCCTGATAAGCTGCAAAGTGAACAAGAAATGCTGAAGAAAACGCTGCTGGCAAACGGAAATCCTGAAAAGTTCATAGATATCCACAGCAAGACGACCAAATGCAATGGACCAGTGCAAACAGCTCAAAAGAAAGATATATCCTTAGTTTTGCAATTCAAAGGCGATCATCTGGCAAATGACATCAAGCACAAACTGAAGTGTGCCCTATCCCGGACGTATACGGCTGCCCAATTACGCTTGGTTCAAACCACCAAAGGACTCGTTCTACACAATCGCGAACACAGTCGGTCTGACCATTCTGTCTGTAAGGATTAGACTGCAGCAGGGAGAATCATTCGCAGATTCTAGCAAGTCCCCAAACACACAGTTCCCGCAGCAAATTTATGTAACTGTTTTATTAAGGCGTTCTTCTTGAATTTGCACCCGAAAGACGAATTCCTGTCCTCAAAATAACATGATCGTATACTGGTTATCCTGCTGTTGTACAGCGGACTACACCTATCAGATAAACAAGTGACTAGGTGGTACTTATGTGTGAAGCATGCAAACTAAGTTTGGGTTTCAAAGAGCCACAAGAACCCCATACTGTTAAGCGGCTTATGTTCTATCCGGTGAGATGCAAAGCCAGAACTAGACTTTTTTAACGGCGAACGAAAGCGCGTCACTCAGATGGATTCAGAAAAGGAGGCATCCGATCAATCAAGGCCGCAGTCATAGGCCTGCAGCTGCCGTAGCTAAAAGTTTAGCCAGCCTTTCTCATACTCGTAAGTTATACCTCAACTTTGTGACGTAAGTGTTCGGTAATCATCAAACCATTCACCACCAACATTGGTGATTCTCACTTGAAGTCGGCTAGTTCACTTCCAAGTTAACCTTGTGTTACCAGTGATATTGTGCAATTGGATGCTCGATCTCGTCCTCATCTAACCCACAACTTGGAATACTGTCTCCAAACGTACGAGACGTGTACCTCAGCATTGATTTCAGTAGACCTGACTGTATCACACATTCTGAGGGTTCAAAAGCAAGTTGGTGTGCACTGTGGACAAAGGTTATCGTGATGATATTGCATGTCCATTCAGCTGAGTTAGCTTTAAACTGACATTCGGTGTGTGTTAATAGAACTCATTAACCTCACAATAATCACAGTGCAAACATTATGCTCAGTCTACCTTTAGCTAATCTGTACGGACTTAATCGCGATCAGAAAGGCCTTCATAATTCACGATGTACAGAGCACAGTAGACATTATCAGTACTTAGCTGAAGTGAAGTCCAGGTATATGCGTGTGTCTTAACTCATCTCTCGGTAATCAACAGAACCCTTGAAGTGATTAAAATTCTTGTCTTCTATGTTGAGAAGAAGCGTCCTTAGTTCTTTACCACTTTATGTGACTGGTGCTAGCCAACTGGTGTAAAAGCATATAGAATGATATTCTTGGTGCGAGACAAAAATCAACTCAACGACACAAATTATAATCGCGATAAGCCCCAACTTTGAATTTCCTTATCTCCATTCACATGAAATTCGAAGATTTCGTGGTGGCCTATTTTCTGCGGACTTTTTCTTTGGTATAGAACTTGCAGAGTAGTTCATGTTAGTAGCTACTTGTGTGTGATGTGGCCACAATGAGAAGGTTCTTCAGTTCTGTGTCCAAACTTTCCTCACAGTTTTTTCTCTAACAGTTTTCAACCACTGAGACGACGTTCCCCCCTGAATCTGTTGGCTGCATGTATAGGACAGGTTTTAAAGCTTGGTTACACTCAGTTTTAGATGAATAGCTTGCAGATCAACATACGCCCCCTTGATATTTAAAAGGCAACTTGGCTGGGTCCAGGTGAATCAGGCTTCGACCCTCGAATCGCGTACTAATCACTGAAGTAGCCGACTGTTGAGTCAGGTTATTTGAGATGTCCTGAAACAACATGGGACTCAAATACGTTTGTTTTAGCTAGTTCAAAACACACTGGTGACCTTAGACGTTAGGGATGGTTTGTACTCCACTCAAAGTCATGTCATCTCGTAGGCGACTGAACATAGTGAAGAATCACTAGCTTTGACAGGTAGTTGATTGTATTTGGGTTCAGCCTGTGAGCCCAGGCACTTTGCGTGTTGCTTGAATATGCGCTCATCTATCATTGTATCTAGGTGTGGAGCTACGAAACACACAAGGTTATGCGTTGGTTGGTCGGACATCGTCGTGGTGTCACTTGCATGCACTATCAGCACAATATTGCCATGACAGGCAGCTCAGATTTAACTGTTCGTATTTGGAACGTGGAGACTGCAGAATGCATTCAAACCTTGGAAGGGCATGTTCAAATGGTTCGATGCATTCGATTTGATGAAACACACATTGTTACCGGTTCATATGATGGGTAAGTTACTTTATCCGTTTGAGCTACTAAAGCTGACCGCACCCTACTTGCTTTATGTGGCTCTACTTACAAACATCCGCCTATTATCGCGTCCGATTGGTTGAGATGGTGATTTGAGAATAATGAGTGCAAAAGTTTAGTAATTAACCGGCCGTCGGAATAGACGGAGACTGGTCATAAGTGACCAAATATTCATCTTCCGTGTCGCCGTTCTGTCTGTTGACCTATCCTTATAAACTGTTCAACACGGAAACACGAAAAACTTTTTCCCCGTTTCCCAGTCTGTTTTTTTCAGTTTAATTCATGAATAACGGCCGAAATTATCCAGTTAGTTTAAATTTCTTTAGTGATACTTGACGGGGATTACGTGGCGACTATGTGGCGGTGTCAACCTGAATGTCACGCATGAATGTAGTCCAACCACTGACTGGGTTTAGCCTCAGTAGCGGCAGTACAGTAAGGTAAGGACACGGACTTTTCCGGTTGTCAGTTTTCTCTCCTTCTGGTTCCCAAGCTTGCAGGTTTCAATGATGTTCTTGTTTCATTGTACTTACCCTCCAAAGTCCACAACACCTGGGGGCGACAAGTTTTCCGCACACTCTCACGAGACCAAAAAGAATACATACAGTTGGTCTGACTGGCAGCCTGAGAATTTGTGGAAGTCTGTCAACCTACGGGACTGCAGTTGCTATGATCGCAGAAGAATATGCGAGTTATTTCCCCTGAACGTTATAATCCATTAGATCTTCACAAGTTGGGTTCAACCAATCATTTATGAGTGGCACGTGGGCGGCAAGCCCATAATTCACATGAATTCGAAATATGAGGGGCATGTTGTAGGTCACTTTGTTTAAAATGGCATACATTCCTTCAGAATCTGTCAACCATTCCAGTGTTTTTCTGTCTTCTACTAGATCGCTACGGATTTGGAACCACAAAGACCTTCACACAACCAGCAAGTCAAAAGTTTGGATGTGTGGTGGTACACTGATGGAACATTCAAATCGCGTATTTCGTGTGCAAATCGATCCGCTATGCATTGTCTCCTGCTCACTCGACAACACCATTGTTGTTCAGGATTTTTTCCATGAAGTAGGTGGTTTTGGGTGATTTCACTCAAAACGGTTGTTTGTACTTCCTGGTTATCAATATCATAATTCGACGCCCCCTAAATTATGTGCTTCACGAAAACAAACTCACAAAATTAACATGGAAACCAACAAGTATTGCGAGAATTCATACACTAAAATAAGGCTTGGGGTGAATGTTATCCATGAATACAAAGTAACCACAACCCGCAGGGAGAATATATAACCACCGAGCTTTTAACTAATATTTCGGTTTTCTACTCCCACCTCACCAACGTTTTCGGTGGAAGAATACCTGAGGGTAAAACCTCCAGCAAGACAATTGTCATTCATGGCGTGGCTCTAGTACAATCACCTATCGGATGTAGGCTGTGAACCATGTCATCTTAAAAACAAAAAGAACGTTCCGAGCAAGTTGAAACGTAGAGTATCACAACTTGCTCGGAAAGTTGTGTTATTCCCAATCTGTTTATTAATAACATGTTGAACACGACGCCCAAACTATTCAACTTCATTCTTACTACATTTGGTGCGGATATCTTACAAAAGGAACGTTCGTTTTAGTCGTAATGACCATGTATACCGATTAGTATTAATAACCGGCCTAACCGTGGTAATCTGAGCACTAGTCATATTTCGTTCGACTAAAAAGTCAACCTAAATCCAACCTGAATTCAGAAACCACGACCGACTTTGAATATTGTTCATCAGAAGCATTTGAGTCTTTGGGACAAGCATTAGTGAAATATTACCGTGTAGTGAGGTCTTAAAATGCTTATTCACATCGAACAATGTATTGGACAGCAATAGAAGAGCGTGGAGTAAAGAAAGTGAAAACAAGATGAAAAATAAATCGGGAATTTCGGTTTGAATATGCTGACTGTCATTGTAACATGAATACTGATGGGGTCGAGCTAATTCGAATGCGATGAGAGAAATGTGATTTGCACACGGCAAACAAGCATGAAACAAGGGAACTTTGGTGTTTACTAGCTTGGTGACATTGAGGTTAAAGATCTTATACAACTGCAAAGTTGCTCTGATAACCAAGCTAGTCATAGACTTGGACTACCGTCACGAAGGCATACATTAAATATTCGTTGAAAAATACCATCTGACTGCATTACCCTGACAAATTCATGCAGCCTGTTCCAGATTGTATACACCTGAATGCTGAACAATATCGTCTGCATTCCAGGTGACTCATCTGATGTTGTAACCTGAGTGAGTGACTTCGAAGACAGCAGTTCACATTAGGTGTCCGATTGTGCCTTGAATGATGAACAAGCCAGTTTAGATCCATCTCTAGTACACAAAGAAATCGCCCGGTTTAAGCAATCTTCCTGGATGAGAAAGTGATGAGTGGGCGTCAAACTTGAGTTTATACTGGTGATGGATTTATACTGGTAAGTTGAACTTCACGAGGAAGCTCTCCAACCGAAAGGTTCGAAATAAGCCGGCTATCATATTAAAAGTCACATTACCTTCTTTGTCCCTTATCAGGTTGCAATTTGAATACAGACCGAAATGTTCTGAAACTGCCATTCCTTTGGTGACGATGGTTAGCTTTTCGCCATCTTAAACGGAATGAATGGCCAGTGCTTATCATACTTTAACCGCATCCTCACACATGCATCAGTAGTTATCTGTCTGTAAGCTAACTGCTAACATCGCACTCATATACGTAAGTCTCCGGCAAAACTCATTGAAAACTTGTCGCTTTGAGAAGGGAATTCGGTTTATTGCTCAAAACAAATGGTCTAAAACCAGAAGCGATTGTTGCGGCTTCTTGGGATCGAACTTTAACCCTAGTGACACTTCACAGTACTAGAACATTGTATACTTTTCTGATTTGAGTAAAGGTGTTGCCTCTAGCATTCGGCTGTCGTACGATCTCTGTCAGTAATACTGACAACATTCAACCTTCTAGATTGGCTCACTTGATGGCCGCTGTTAATCGGTTCAATAAATTGTCATCTCTTGCCTTGGCACCAACCTTAGTGGCTGGGGGAGGGGGGTTCAAAAACCTTAAATTTCTTTTACTTTACTAGAGTAGGTGTCAAGTGACAAGATACCCTTTTGGATCAACCAGCGGAAAATATGGTCTTGTGTGATAGTGACTGATGGTGGTTATTCGGGGAGGTAGTCAATGCCAAACGAGGATTAAGGATACGGTTGTTGCAAAACAGACGGATGTAATGGACGCTTGGCTTGACCTAACCACATCAATGAATGCACACTGTTGGTCGCCGTAGAACGAATTTACTGCAACAGTGTTGATCATTATGCCAGTAATCTCATTTCAGGCACGACCGAGTTATTGTGCCTAAATGTCCGATTACATTCACTGGTGAGGCTTGCTGATCTTGTGAACAGCCCTATTAAGCGTCTTGAGACGTCCAAACACTGACCCCATAGATCAGAACTTCCCGTCGGACTGCAGTTTTATCAATCACCGAACTTGTTGAACACTGTTTCAACTAAAATAGTGGTCTAGCCAAAATGTCAACTGCCTACAATTTTTACAATCATGTGTTGCTTTGGGCAGACTTAGCACCTTGAGGCTGCCACCTAGTTTATCAATGTGCAAGAGTTTTTGACACGATCACACACCTGTCAGCATTACACAAAAGACAACGCACCATATCGTCAAAAATGATGTATTCCTATCAGAGCTAGCTACGCGTATCCATTTGACCATGACTATGCATTTTAGTCCTTACGTACTGGTGAAGCACGCCGTCCATCAGTGCAATGCTTACGCAAAACTGGTGTGGCAAGAAACGTTCTTATCCATATTGCGTGGTGATAGTTGCGGATAGAACAACCTGATCTGATTGACCTATTCGGTTGTTAACGGTGAAATCTTCTTGCTTGGTAGTTGTCATCTGCCAACCGGTTGGCCATTTTGGACTTAGAAACTTGGTATTGTGCTGACTTACAAGCCAGCTATTTTGGCAAGTTACTTTCATGTAGTCACATCTTGGTCTTTCTTTACGATTGTCTGGTAAAAACAAGAGCTAGATTTAGACGGTTTATTAGTGTTACAAGTAGCTGTTTCAGTAACACCGAACGAAATGGTAGGCTACTGTTCCGGTGACCTTGTGGCTTGTCACTAACGCGTACACGTGGAAATCGAACCAATGACATACGAGTAGACGTGACAGTGACGGTTTAGAGATTTGTCTACTAGACGATTCGATCCTAACCACTTCGGTGGCAAGAAGGTCTATATTTTGATATATTTTCATCTCCTTTGACTGAACGGTCCCACTGAGACACGTGTGCTAACTAGAGAAATGAAATTACACAGTGTCCTGCAACACTAGTGATAGTCTTGGTATAATGAATATGAGTATCGGCAGCTATTGTAACCCTTGCTTGCAAGAGTGGATAAAGTACCTCAGTGTATGTGGAGCTGGTACATTTGAAGTACATGGAAAAAGTAATCGGTGATCCCTGATATCATCTGCTGCCACAGTCCTTTCTCAATCCCTATCTGCTTGTTTGTTTGTCAACCACAAATACCCGATCACTATTGGCTTCTGTGAAAGGAGTGCGACATGTGAAGAAAATGTTTACAGGTTTTTATTGAACCTCCTGTAATGAGTTGTGCTTTACCTCCCTGAATTTGCCGTTGTCTAGTTGTGTTGGCTGGACGTTAGGTTAGACATGCACTGAGTATTCACTACTCACTCGAGTGTCTGTCTATTTCAAGTGCACTCTTATTCACCATACCGGATGAGCAAGCGGTTTCGGACCACCCGTGGTCTAATTTGTAATAGCTGAGTCTATAGATTTTACAAACTGTTCAGTAAACTTACATTCTTCATACCGTGGTACGATCATGCAGACGTTTCTTTGTGCACACTTTTACGCAAAAATTCACGACTGCCCTGCCAAGTACAGTATCTTTACACTACGTACATCGGTACGTGATCCTAAAGAATACTCGTTCCGCCACTGACAAAGTGACTCTTCCGTTGCATTCAGAGGCACACTCATGCCAAATGCATTGATTCTAGACGTTGTACGAATTTCTGTGTGCGCTGGCGGGATACACGCTTATCCGTGTTGAACGAAACGTTTGGCTGTTGTTGTTGAGCAGAGGCTCAAGACGGTTCGACAAACATCGGTTTAATTGGAAAGACCACCATGAATACATACATTTTCCTGCTTGTTAGCCGGTGGGATTGTTTCGTCATACACAGTTGTGAGAAAATGAGCACGGATCGCAGGATGTTGGAAACTAAAAACGACTTTCCAAAACGGTCTTCATATGAGTTCCAGTTTTCGAGATATATATTAGATTCACTATGCTGTTCTAACATGAGAGTCAAGGGATACTTGAGACAGGGTGAATGATTACCAAATGATGCTAAGTACTTATTCAGCTTGCCTTCACAAACTGGCCTCCAAGGCCATGTTTATAGATGGGCAGTGTCATCCAAAAATGTCGCTACATTTCGATAGTGTCTAAAAAGTGTAGAATCGAGGCAAATAATGAAGGTACTTGTCATATGTGCGATTATTTTTCAGATGTCCAGCTGGCATCAGTTGCTCCGGAGGGCAATCGCAGAAAAACTGGTGTAACGTCAGTTTTCATAACCACAATGTCAGTATGAGAGCAATGCGACATGAGAAAAAGCACAATCTTGTCGTTTATTTTCTAGTTCAGCTGGAGGGTTAAGAGTTCAACAGCATCTTATGTTTCAATAAAGAAGACTGCAATGAGCGAAAAACCATTTCAGAGTCGTCACGTGTGTATGATTGTCGTCCTTGAAAGGCAGACAGTACTTCCTTGACCATTGTTGACCTCCGTTGGGTCGCCATACAGCGTTAGGAAAGAGATGTCTCTGAGCTGTAAACGGTGGCGTACTGGTCGCTAAATAACTCAACGACGAATTCGCTCCGGACGTAATTTCATCTCTCGGCTGATTCACGGACAGAGCTGAGGGTGAATTGTTACGACTGTGGTTCAGATACATGAAAATAAAGCGCTTAACTGAACGCGCCACTTCAAATATTTTTGATTGTTGCTGCAGCCGATTGTGAAAAATGCTCAGTTTACATCGATTGCACATTTTGCAAAAGGTTTCAGCGTCTTCGGGTTCATTGGAATGTCTCTGCTGAGCAAATAGTTGCTTTTGACTGTCTCATTTTACATACATCTATTTGTTAGTAGTTAGAGATCGCTGAATTGACAGCTGGGTGATTTTTCTTGAAGTGACCTCTCATACAACCAAAGTCTGTCAACTGTTTTTGCGCAGGTTACTGTATCCAGTAGCAAAGAGTCAGAAATCAGAACAGATTCAGTACCATGGCTCAGAAGTGTCTTAGTACAAATCTGACCGACATGTTGACTTGCGTTTTAATATTCAAAAAGATTTATCTTAGACGGTATCTCATTTTGCAATTCACGCTATATTCGGTCTTCTTTGGCACTATTAATGATGGATCTGAATCAGAGCTATCTTGTGGAACTTGCTGAAGGACATGCGATCCGGCCGCTTTCGAAACGATAAGGTCACTCATGACCTCCAAGTGAGGGTAGTGCAAAGTGGGACTAAATTTGTCCGTGTAAAACAGGAAGGTTTCATCATCCAAGGGCGAGCCAGAAGATGAGCGGTAGACAATTCCCAATAAAAGCGAGTCACTGCTACAGAATGTGACTTGTAACCAAAGAATATCGCACATAGGAGAGAAGACAATTACTATGCATAAAAGCAGGAGGTAACTTATGACCAACGCACATAGCCACCCCTCCGGTGCATCCCCTTTGACAATCAGCACAGTAAACGGAATAACCACGGATGCAGATTTCCCTATTACTGATCTTTGATATTCACCCTGTTTCTGTAAAAGCCATACTGTGAGAATTTGTGTGATATGCTAGCTATGGTTCTCCTTGAATTTCATTTTAAACAGTGAGTTCCCTTGATCCAGTTCACCAATAGCGATAGAAGACATACATCGCGAGATGTTAACATTTCGTTTACACTCTTCAGTCACGAACGTAAAACATTAGAATATATAGGAGATGTGGATAACAACACAATAGGAACATTCAACGATTGGGTTTACATGAAACAAAGACTCGTCAGTCCGTGAGCAGACAAACTGCAGTTGTGGTGACGTCTATATCGAAAGAACACATCGGTACCCACGATAAAGAATGGCTGAACATATGCATAAATGGTTGGTACACCCCATGAGGCAACAGACATTGGTAAGACCACGACTGAGACAAAATTCGACTCCATCCATCCCAAAGCGGATCATGAGAACAAGTCACATTGTTGACCCAGCCAACTCGTTTCAGGCACTTTTGCGTAATCAGAACTCGAAGCTACTTGATTTCTCACAGACATTGTTGATCATCACTCACCATCTGGCTTTGTGTGTGCACAAACTGTTGACTCACGCAGTTTGTCTGCTCCGGAACTGACGACAATCTTTGTTTCATGTAAACCCAATCGTTGAATGTTTCTATTGTACTGAATTTTATTTGTCAGACAAAGACAGTTGGCATAGATACGGTTTAGGACAGTCACAACCCGGGATAACTCCGCAATAAAAACAAAAGGAGAATAATTGATAGGGACAATGCTTTCTATGAAAATAAAAAGAGATCCAATGGCGGGATGTTGACTTTGTATAATTCGTTAAAGCATGTCCTCATTTGATGCCTTACCCAAAGTTCGCGACTCGGTTCCTTCCTTCTCGTCCTAATAATAGTGTGGTAAGGCTGATGATATCAGCGCGACTGAATTTCTTTAAGCCGAGGCTGAGTGTCGTGTGTGGTATCTCCTAGCTTCGACGGTGTTTTGGCCATTGAACAGAAATCCTCTTAATCCGACTTGTCGGTGATACTGAGGAGATTTGAGGACCACTGTGGATTTCTCCGGCGTTTTGTAACAGAAACTTTACAGCACTCCTGCCAGGAAACCACATTTTTTGGTTTGCTTTTTCCCGTTTTTCAGTGTGCTAGGAACTATCTGAAAATGAAAAGAGTCCAGCCATATAGATACCTTGTCCAGTGGCTGACCTAGAAGCCCTTCCTTCATTTCCTGTACATGAAGGGTGTGTTTCTTCTACCGCCTGCTACTATGGACTGTGTATACCGGATATCAGTCTGTTCAACATTAGGAACTAGGAACTCCGCGTGCTATTATAAGGGTGGTGGCTTCGTTGACAGTAACATCGTTATCGCTCAATTGCGATGGATGAGTCTCAGGGATAGAATGTGGGTCGTCCATGCCATTATTTTCAATGCACCTTAAGCAAGAGAGCTTAGAGGGAAATGAGAAGTATTAGGGTAACAATCCGTTATAACCAGAAGGTGAGTAGAACCAATAACAATACAAACTTGATACGTCATGAATGACGAAATTGATGAAGCCACCAAAGATTAAAAGACCGATTAAACATTGTGCCGAAACCAGAACAGTAGATTGTCCAAAACGAAGGGTTGGGTCGCAGGTAGCTACAAATGCCGTTTTCACTTTCACAAATTTTGCAAGTCCCCACACGAAATCAGTTATTGCACCGCAAAGGTCCAATTCATGCGAATAACCAGCAGAAATCTAAGTGATCTGCTACAATTCATTCCATTCTTATTTGTGCGTGTCTGTATGTTCACAGCTATTGGGTTGTGTGGCGGTGTTGATAGTTGTGCGTACTTATGGTACGTATGGTTATCTACTCCACTTGACCATGTCTATCGAGCAGGAAAGCTAGGCGGTGCAGCATTTTGTTTGATTTTACTCAATTTACCAGTTTCTTTATGACATATGTGGGTTTTCAAGTTCACCTTTTTGCGTATACCAGATTAGCACTGTTTTTTGGTTTTCTTTCCGTATATCATCGTATCCCCACACTCCTTATTTCATAATAAGCTTTGTCAACTTCATGTTAGGCTTCAGGGTAGATTAACCTTGTTGCCTTCCAGTATCATAGTCTGATCTTTACAGTGGATTCAACCAAATTTTGAGTTCTCGTTTATTTGTCAGTAAAATTCCTCATTTGTTTTTCAGGTGGATGATCTTCTGACACAGCTTGAGGAGCTGGAAAACCAAGCTGTCCCATTCAAGGACAACACCTCAAGTATTTCTTCTTTGGACTACCGTTTTCCCACATGTGAAAGACTAGTAAACGTCAATCCGATGTTGAGCACACAAGAAAACTTAAACGACGATTTTCTACTGAACGAATGTGATGCTGACCTGAGTGATGAGATATGTGATTAACAGTCATCGGCATGGAACAGTTCGACGTAGGAAAACTAATACATAATAGCCAATACGATAATCGATTTCGCTTGAATTTCAACGACGCTTGAACAGTATATTATCTGTGGATTGCGAGTATCCTTTTCGAAGCAAAACGACGTGGTGCGAAACAAAAACTTTATCACGTATGTCGGTGATGCCTAAACCAAACAAAATCACATGCCTTTTTGTTAAAAGAATGCCACTTGAATCACTCCTGTGTGATCAGTGACGGATTCAGTCTTTCTGCAACCACATTTTTGACTCACAAAGTTTGTGAGAAAATCGTGTGAAAAACCCAGTGTCTCTCCTTTTGTACATGTGTCTAAGTATGCTTAAGAAAGAACCGAAATATTATATGGTGTATTGCTTTTTACCCGTAAGAGGTCTTTATACGTTAGCACTGATTCTTTTGGTATATCAGCCACGTGCGATGTTATGCTAGCATTTAATCTTCAGACCGAAGTTTGTAGACGTTTCCTCAGAGTCAGTGAGCATTCATACTCGTATATATATATATATATCCATATCCAGTCGTCAATAATGTATGAGAGGTTTAACACAGAGTGTCGTGGTTGTGTTAAACTTGCGACAGTGGAAGTCTGTGAGACGACGACATGCGAAGTCATTCTTTGTTCATTTACTGGAACGTAAAACTTTGAACGAGGGTCGATTTTCACATGCCAATGATTTTGATCAGTTGAAACTTACTATCTTTAGTTCGTTAAATCGTGGTGGAGCCTCCAAAACTGATTGAAATTTCAGCGGTTTCACTGATGCGGATACTGATAATTCAGATTTGGCCTTCAATGTAGAGAAATAACGTGACAATCAGCGTATGTACAGTATACTTAGATATTCAAGAACGTCCGTTAATGTAGTGCAAAGAAAGAAATTTTCTTTCAACTCAAGATGAATGTAGTAGGACAACATTAGTCTACAGAGTGCCTGCTGGATTAGTAAATATCTTAAACGAAGTTGTAATACGGATCCTCCAGAAGTTTGAAAAACCGCTAGGTAATCCGATAAAGATATTTGACCGTTTGAAACGCTTTGTGCGAATCAAAAGCCGCAGTTTGAAAAGGTGCACTGTCCACGACGTTTGTGTATAGGCAAGATCATTTGGAGGAATTTGAAACGAAGGTGTACCCACAACCCAAACCCGCTTGCATATCGCCTTTTTATGATGTGTGACAAAGAATGCCTCACGTTCCTTGTAGGACGAAAACATGTAGAGCCAAAACAGCGAACAAGTCAGAGACTGAGGTAATCATGATTTAGAGCTGGTGCCATGGATAGAAATTGAGGCCTTTGTGTTTGTGTTGAAAAGACGCTTACTATGACAAAGTATTTGGACCTGACTTATAGGGTCCTGCATTTAGAAACACCAAAAAGACCGTTCAAAATTTACATGTTGGCTGTCCTTCGACGTAAAATTGGGCTCGATGAGACGGCTCGAACGACTCGCCACCTTTTCGGTCCTACCCTCCACGAACGACTCCCTAGGCCTCCCCAAAGCTCAAACTCGTATACTTTCGGACGGGATTGGTTCCATTTGAAATTTTTTTCAGCAGTGCGTCTTAAAATTATGTCGTATTAATGAGAAGCTGCTGGGGGGATTTGGAAGAATCTGACAACTAGCTCTGTGCAGCCAACACCCGAAAAGACAGTAGCAATTGCCATCAGATCTCAACTCCGTAGGTCAAGTGCTATCGCAGTGATTTACGTTGAACTGCTCATACACCCGGTCGTGGCAAACGTGTACTGGAAGCTGTACAGAAGTGCAGACAGTATCGTGGCAATTAAAGCGGTTAGTTATTTTCAAATACGGTGAAGATTTTAGTCACGATAACCTGACTCATAGACACAGGAGTGGTTGTGAGAAAATGATGAACGGGTTTCTTGTATTAGGATCCGTACACGCCTGCTGCTAAATGTTCGACCTAGATAATTTTTAGACAGATGTAGAAGGACCAACATACTGTTTTGCCAAACCAAAACTTTTACTTTGAAGTTGGTCACATAAATATGGCCTAATTTTTTAACATGGCCCACGAGAGTAATTTGGCCTGACTGTTTAGTGTACTCTAAACAGTATAGGATCTATCCCTATCTGTTCTCTAGTTCAGCGTTTGAGTGTTTCCGTTTGAAAGCGAACAATTTGGTAAAAATACGATCATTCACCACCCGTCAGTCTGTTGATGCAGAAGCACTTATATCTCTTGCAATATTTGCCTGCAAAACTTTTAATTGCGTCATTTCACTGCATCCGTATTGGCTCTATTCTGTTGTCCCACTAGATCTGAGCAAAAGTCAACCAAAATGTCGTGTGGTTCTGAAAACGCAAATGATCTTGAAGAAATGGTTTTACTCAATAGGATCCTCATGATAAAAGCATCTGCGCTTGCGATTCGTGCCTGATTATCACAGTAACTTAAGTAAAATTTCTTGAATTTAATCCACTCATTTGAGCATAACTGGACAATCTGGCCGTCAAGGTTAATGAATAAAGGTGCATTAACCAAAGCGTTATGAGTAGCTGTGAGCAAAATAGAGTCGTAATTGAAACCTGTTTCAATAGTCAACATTTATTCCAAACCTTTGCGCAATGAATAAACTGTGTAACACATTCAGTTATGAGAAGACGAACTTGAGTTTTCGGTAATACCTATGTATGGCTAAGTTTTCATGTAACCGGATCAAGATGACTGAAGACCGATTTGCCGTTGTTCTCGCATGAACTTCGAAGAAACAAAAATGCGTGATGTTTCAAAAGAGCCAACAAAACTGGGGAAGTGTAGATGAGAAAAACGATTTCAAACACTGGCCTTAATTGTTTACAATTCACACACATATTCAGAAGTTTTCAAATTTGCGCATAAGAGCTTTGTGTCCAAGTTTCAGGTTTTGTGTTAGTAAAGAATGCAGTTGTTCCGGAAGGTTACATAGAAAAACGACTTGGAGGTAAACAAAAGTAATTTTGATGTGCTAAAATTAGGCACTGAAACCAGCCATATCATTTACTTAACCATCATTCTGAGAGTAATATATAACTGGTGATGTGGTTTGAGGTGGTCGTCGAGTCATGTATTAGACAGATGTCCCCTCATGTACAGCTTTCAAACGAAATCTATTCAGCCGTGTGGGCAGAATTGGGCAGCGCTCCTACGTGCAAAGTTGCCATGGTTGCGACACGCATCAGCCCAATCATCTTTCAAAATTCGGTAAAGTTTTTAACCAAAAGTGTAACGTTGGTCAAACCACTATTCCACCGGGTGGTATGATCTTTTGAGCTGTATTAGCCAGTGTGTGTGAAATGCGGGAAAATGGACGATGGAAGTCGTTGACTATCGAGTGCAGACAGACCGACTGCAGTATAGCGGACTTCCAAGGAAAATTTTGCTAGATGAAGGGAACTCAGCGATTTGACGACAAAATTAGCAAAACCACCATCGCAGAAGTCAGGTAAATCATACTTCAGCCTTGGTAACTAATTAGTCCGTGTTACTGTTGGGAATTAGTAAATTTTCCCAAAAATTCCTCCTATTTGTCAAGAAGAATGGATTTTTTAATTTTGGGGATTTGAATGCCCGCCAACATTTTCAAAATTAAAGTTTTACGCTTGCTTATAGTTGGTTCGTTGAATAGTCTAGGCCCAAGGTAGCCGACAACCTATAAACAAAGCCGCTGTGTACCACTGTTTCGCCTTCGAGTTAAGCAGCAAATGAAGCTAGTTTGGATACTATTTTTTTCCTATCTGTTGGGAGGATTTAAGTTGCGAGAGTTGGGTCTTAATACTTGTGGAAAGATTTTCATAACATCGTTGCGTTCCGTTCGTGATCGAGATACTGCTTGCGGGTTTTGCGTTTGTTCATACTTTCCTCACTCAGGGAGTCGTAACAGTTACATCCATTTGTGTGAGGGTCGACGAGTGTTGGCAGATTTGGATATTAAAAATCCGCGATCGTTCTATACCTTCTCTAGCTCAAGATCTCCCGAGTGCTCGTTTCCATATCCCGTTGTCAAGTCAAGATATCTCAATGGGATTCTCTTGGGGTTTCATTTGCCGACGAGCCCGCTTGTCTAACGTGCAGATGGATAGACTGACAGATAGTGGATTGGTTCGTGTGGGGTGAGGGAACGCGGATCCACCAGCCCATGAAAGTAACCGCAGTCAACTCAAACGTACACAGCTGCCATTATGACGTGGGTACATGTGCGTTCGGATAGGACTAATCAGGCAGGTGTGTTCTCAGAGCTCACTGTGCCCGTGGTTCGAAATACTTTCACTGAACAGCGAAACAGTGTAGAAGAACCGGTGGAAAGTTCTGATAACTCCCAGAAACAAAGTGGATGGGCGAATTCCAGCAAGGGAATTTCTATCGTGAATTATTTCACCGGTGCATTATAAGCCAACGGTTGGCACATTTTCACATTTGGTTAACCACTTCCACTGTCCACCACTGTTTTATTTCATTGGCGTAATCCAAGACCTGAACCTAAACAATCAAAGTCCGTCCCTGTTCGATTTTGCCTCGCTAGTTACGAACGTGTCTCTACCAGAGACAATTAACTATTTATACGGTTACATAGAATGTGACAACAAACATGTGGGCATTCCAAAAGATGAACTGAGAGAAGTGTTGGTAGTTTGTACTAGTAACGTTCAATTTCTGTTCAACAATGCAATCGACCGACAGAGAGACATAGTGGTAATGGGCTCGCCTCTAGGCCCCGCGTTAGTTGGCGTTGTCATGAGGAAACTAGAAAATAATCACTGAACAACCTTCATTCTACAGTCGTTGCGTTGATGAGATTCTAACATGAACAGAGATATGGCATCTATTAACTCAGTCCATGACAGTACTAACCTCGCCAAGAGGTCAGACAGCAGTGACGGAGTAAATTTTTGGATGTCGGCATACTAAGAAGACAAGATGGTTCAATCCAACGAAATGTGTACAGAAAACAGACTTGAAATGGCCAGTACATTCACTTCAACAGTTTCGTTCCACAAAATCAAAATCGAGACCTCTTACGATGTCTGACGGATAGGGCGTTAAATATCTGCACCTCTGACGCTACAAACTGAGCTAAATTTTCTTCAACTGTTCATGCAGAATGGCTACCCAATGCGTTTCATCCAGAAGGTGATGCAGGCGATAGAGTTGAAACTTAAGCCACCCTCTGTGAATAAGAAGCTTGCATTTGTTATCCTTCATTTCAAGGGAGATCCCATAGCCGAACTTATCTCAAGGAAGCTCAGAAAGTCGGTCGAAACAACCTACCCTGCCACTCAGCTAAGCGTAATTTTCCATTCGGCATCCGTTATCATATCCAAACTGAAAACAACCTCCCATGTTCTAGAGCCCGCTGTTGTATGTACTCATTTGTTTGTTCATGTCAGGCATCATACATTGGTCGTACTAGAAGGCAGTTGTCTGATATGGTGAGTGAACATCGTCCTGCGTGGTTGAGCAGTGGTGATTAAAACGGTTTCAAGCGCGACTGTTGCTCACTTGACCGATTCTAATAATTTCGTTAATGAGAGAGATGCCTTTCAGATTGTTTACCGAATGCCAAGGGATCGACCGAAAATGGTGAGCTTTCTAATGTTTACCGTTGCCGAGGCCACTAGCATCCGATTACGCAATCCTGACGTCCGCGCTCATAAGTTCGTGCGGACACAACCTGCCTTGGCACACGATCAATCAAGCCAGTGATTGCATAAATGATAAAGGACCTGCTGTCCATAACCTCAAATGACCGTTTTCTGACTCACTCTAGTTACTGTGTTTCATATTTATTGTGTTTTAATTAGCCTGATGATCAAACACAGAAAACGAGTCTTTTTTGCTTCTTTGTCCTTTTGCACAACATTGGCACGATCTCCTCTACGACCTCATTGCTTTAACAGATTCTGATCTCAACTCTGGACCCTTCCTTCTCTATTTTGTAACAGAGCTAACACTCCAAATCACCTCTTCAAGATATCCACCCATCTTTAAGATGTTACTGCATTCATTGGCTGGGTCGAGTACGATGTCTCCTCATTTTTGATGATGTCTTTTTTTGTTAAATCGTATCCGTTCGTTTATACTAATAGGCGGTGACCGTCACCTTGCGGACACTGTTTTTTGTGGACTGACCTCACGATTAATGTCAGAAACACTGTTCGCGTTAAATTCACCCGCGTATAAGAATATAAAGGGGTGTAGTGATGGGCAGTCACCAGAAGATAACAAGGAGTATATATTACTGATGAGTAGTCGGGAATTTGGTTTATTTTCAAGTAGGCCATCACTCACATTTGATCGCATTTGGTCGCGTTTGAATTGCCGAAGACAGCAGAGAGGATCTGCTGTTTAGCTTTGTTTAAGAAACTGGGAAAGGGGCAATATGGTTTAGAATAGGTTTCGAGGAAACATGTCGCGTGAAGTAAACTAGTCTCGCTTGTCTAAGCAAATGCCCTGAAGGTCGTCTGGTTTTAAGTTTGTGAATCTTAAACACGGTTGAATGTCAAACCATGGTTTTTCTTTCTCGCATGAATACCGTAGATGTGAACACAAAAGCTGTGGTTAGTTGTCATCAGTGCTATTCTGAAGAAGCTCAACGAATCACGTATCCATTTAGTTAGGGGTCTTGGAACTAAACTGTGAATACCGAATAGACTGATACGCTAAAACTGTAAAAATCTATATTATGGACATCTCTGACACCCTCCTTGTTTGCTGTTCATAGGGAACGGACATTGTTCCGTATGATGAGGTTAACATAAATCGAGGCATAAGTATGACAGATGTTACAAACATTGTGTGTTTTACACCTCGTCCAACAAACCAACGGAAGCTTATCCAAATGACACTACTAATCTGATTATATCGTATGCTGTTATCAATTCAAACATACCAGTCGCTGCGAGTCGATCGAAAATTTTGCTCGCAGCACGATTTATGCCACCTCAGGAGCTTGATCGGTTAACCATATACTTGAGCTTGCAGTTTTGTAACGGAGATGGATAATTAGTCCGGATCATATACTTGCGCATTCAATCGTTCGTTTGTTTCTGTGCAGCCGGTTATGTCGGTCGGTTATCACTATAACCCAAGAAAAATCCGGAAGCACCATCCAGGTTGGCTGAAACGCGAGCTGTTAGCAGTATCACCCTTACCCCTCAGGTTGATGCTGAACATCAAGTGAACTCTGGTCAAACTTTCTGACTGATCTGTGTTTTAGGTTGTACACCAGTGGTCATTAAGATAGGAACGCTGCACGATCAAAGCTACCGGATTTAAACTACATCCATTATTTTGTCAGTGACAGCAAAATGCTCAGCTATTGCGCCTATCTGGATTTCCAGTCAGTCGGACCAAGCAAATTACTACCAAGTGAATGACCAAAAACCTAGTTCGATATATATATATATATAAATATATATAAAGTGAGAGCTCAATCTGTGGCCTTTCAATAGAATCCACAAAGGAAAATGGCGACCACATACTTTAGTTCTTATTTTAGCATTGACTTACGTTCGATAATAATCTTCGGTTTTTGATAAACGTTTGAGAATTGAACACACTACTCACACGTTGTCATGGTTAGACGTTCAGAAGTAATGATTCGATCACTCATACTGTGAATTCAGTAGAAGAGAAACGCGAATACACCTCTCCTCGCAAGTGTGGTTGTTCTTGTTCTAGTACTGATTTGCAGATCAGGTATAGTTCGAGGTATAATTCGAGTCCACTGACCATAAAGATTCGCTGCACCAGAATGGGGATAGTTGACATGAAATGGGGAGACCGTTTCCAGTCTGTTTATTACTCGCAACTGTGCGTGACATCTAGTTGTGAATCGCTTCGAAATCCAACCACATTCTGGTGCACAGTTAAAAAGCTGATGGGCTCAAAGGATTATTCAAATCTCATGTTGCTTTTGAAACCTCGAACTGACATCTTGGATTTTACTCGAAACCGGGTGCTGTTGATGAATGACTGAGGACAACAGACACTAACGGGACAAATGTGAAACTATTTGTGACAGGTTTCCTACTAGGATATCAATTGAAAAATACAAGCATTTTGCGAATAGTAAATTTTTTAGGTAAGACTTTAAGGAGCAACTTTTGCAGGATAGATCTATTTCAGAACGGACAAATAGGGAACACACGTTAACACTGGACATACGAGGGGCATGATATCTAACAGATTTGTCCCTGAGTAACCTTAGAACTGTGGTGCAAGATGTAATTTCATGGGCGATTTGGGAGTCTGTTCACATGTACATGCTTGAAGTTGTACATGAACAAGTGATGAGTTAATGACCTGGAAGCAGGCGTTTACATGGACACATTTAAAATGTTCAAAGTGTTGTGCTCACTGACCTATCAAGTTGACATTGGCTCTGACGGGTTCCTCGCTGATTCGGTTTCCCACGGGATCTTCGCTGCTAAGTTCTGGCGTTATTTTGGGCCGATTACAAAAATTCTGACCTAGACACGACGAAAACAGAATGGTTTTTTGGAAGGTGATTCAAGATTCTAGTGTAAAATATGCTCACTGCACTTTACCAGCTGTAGGTGCAGGTATGCTCACCAGTGCTCTATGACCTGGCTGGTGTACGCATGTATTATTCTTTACAAGTCGAAAGAATGGAGGCTGGGAATTGAGGTTCAACTGAAACAGAGTACGTACAACTTTTGGTTACTGTTTTAAGTTTCGAAGTTAAATTTGATAAATGAAATTCGGTACTGATGACGTGATTACTCCGAAGGGTTATATTAGATTCCAACTTTCAAGCAAGAAGCCTGTTTCATTTGTGTGAGAAATGTCTACGCTAATGGTCCTAGGAACCAGTTTTCGTGTCAGTCATTTAAGGTCACGTGTACACCACCTTCTATTACTGCTGATGTGAAATCAATAGAAATTGAAGCCATCTTATGTTGGTTTCATACACAACTGTGACTACCATGGAGTGAACAAAAATTCAGGTTGATGAAAATCTTGGCTCATCAAACGTAAAAGTATGTAGACAATATCATGCATTTTGCGAACCTTTCGTCAAAATTCGTCGAATGAAATTCAAGCTCGTTTCACTTGACGTGTCGCAGAAGTAGTACACTCGATTTTTTAAGTATACCAATGTATAAACAGATGTACAGTTAGATTTTCCTAAGCATTGCATCTAATAATGTTTTGTTTATCAGGTGAAGCAATGAAGGTTTTGATCACTACCTTTGAGATAGTGACTGGGGGAAGTGAAAAATCAATCAGTTCAACTTCTTGCATTATCAAACAGCGATCCGGTGACTGGAGTTTGGATCTGTTGAAAACGACACAGCTATCTGAGTAAGGTGTAGGGTTACAAGGAACCAAATTGAAACAATACGGTGACACAGTATTACTGGAAATCGGAGACAAAACTGCCCCAGGAATCGTACTGAAATTCAAACCTTCTGAGTAAGTGATGAATTGAAGAACCCAGATTAGTTGTTAGACAAGAACACAGATTTCCAGATGTAAATTAAAATTAGAGAAATCAGTCCTTCATCGGCTGATACCGATGGCACATATAAAGTCACCGGCTGTAATCTGATTAGTGGAATACGGAAATAAGGACTTGGCGAATAGCGAGAAACATAACATTGAAACTCTGTTAAATCGTGATGCTGTATCCATTGTTTTATTTATTAAGTAAGGTTTTGACCAAGCGGTGAATCGACTAAATATTTAGCAACTCTATACAATGCAATACCAAATACCGTATAATACGCCAATAATTTGGGCCATACTGCTACAAAAAATACTCGAAACATTAACACAACAGGTCGATCCAAGGAACTGGACCTTGAAAACGACCACAATCTTTCAGGCTGCTAGATATGTTTTTAGGGAAATATCTCTAGTTCGACATAGAGATCCACAAGTCTTGCATCTTTTTTGTTTAAGCACATAATCATCAAGTGTTATTCGCTACCTGGATGTCTCCCAGGAGAAATTTCTGGGACACAAGTGTCAATAAAGTGTTGAAAGAACGCACCAAAAATCTTGAAGCGAATGGGCTGATGGCGAAGCAATAAAGTCATAATAATCACGATGGGTCCTCCTGGTTTTAACAATCCAAATCGGAATTGCTTAACGGTTTAAAAGAAAATAGACAAATACACGTGAGTCTCTAGTGTGCGTTTTCCGCAGAAATGATCGCCAATGGCGCGATTCGAACAGAAGCGCACTCCTCTTCTAATTAGGCAAATGACCACAAGATGAACGGAAGTGTAGCATAGTGGACAAAATGGAAACATTTAATATACCTTGGACCATACAAAAGCTGAAGAGTGAAAAAGATAGACAACATAGTTGTTATAAAAGTGGGCATTTCACACGTATCCCCGCTAGAATCCATATCTGAAAGAATCCAAAGCTGAAAGAAAATGATCCACATTACTGAATGTCGTAGTAAAACTGTACATAAACATAGATACAGTGTAATATCATATACAGTATAACATCACAATTTCATCCAACAATTTGATTACAAACCCCATCATTCCACATTAGTCTTTGGCATTGGTACGCACTACACAGAGGACTGCACTTAAGACCAAAGAGGAGTATGCAGTGAATTGTCGTAGAAAATTTGATAGCCTTTTGTATCAGCAAAATCTGAGTCTGCCTACGAAAGTATGGAAGAGCTAACAGCTTTCATGGATGTGGTTGAGATCCATGAAGTTTGGTGAGTACTCTACTATCAAATTAACTGCTCAGACTCGGACGTCTCATACATAACACACTCATCAACATCATCATCATCATAGACAACAATATATCAGTGGTTCACACTAATGCTT
>QNGE01004462.1:0-14880 GCA_008508345.1 Paragonimus westermani
CATCCACGAGAACCAGATAATGTACTCCGTTGATGGGACCAGTATAATCGCTGTGTAGCCGAGACCAAGGTCTGTCGGGTTGCGGCCAGGGTACCGCTGCCAAGTGAGTAGGTTTTTTGGCTGATTGTTGACAGCGCGCACAGTCTTTGACGAAGCTTTCGATGTCCTCATCCACACCGGGCGAATAAGCGTAGTTTCGTGCAATGGACTTCATTCGACTCATTCCTGGATGTGCAGAGTGTAACTGACGGAGAACTTTAAAACGCAGACGATATGGAACAACAGCACGATCACCAAACATCAAGCGGTTGTGAATTCGTTTCAATTCTCCGTTGAATTTTCTGGTTGGTCAACCCTCTGTGGTGCATTGCATGGCCCGTGAGAGGATAGAGTCTTCATCTGTTTCTTTCTGGATTTCAAGAGCTGTAAGTGGTGAAGGTCTGACGGCACTCGTGAAATAATTGACCGCATGGTCTGTTGAAGTTAATGCCGCAATGACTGCTTCTTCGTCCGAGGTGGGGTAGTCGCGATAGGGCATCCTTTTGACCACACTCCTCAGTTCGTTGCTGCTGGATCTTGAAGTTGTAACCAAGGAAAGCAAGGCCTACCGTTGTAGTCTGTTGGCTGAGTGTGCAGGGATACTTGCTTTGGATCCAAAGATAGACAGCAATGGCTTGTGATCAGTTAACAGTAGGAACTTACGTCCGTAAATGAACTTGTGGAAACGTCGCACTGCAAACACGAGGTCCAAGGTTTCTTTCTCGATCTGACTGTATCGTTTCTCC
Organism: Paragonimus westermani; assembly: GCA_008508345.1. Lineage (NCBI taxonomy): Eukaryota > Metazoa > Platyhelminthes > Trematoda > Plagiorchiida > Troglotrematidae > Paragonimus > Paragonimus westermani. The sequence continues at coordinate 786 of QNGE01004462.1, forward strand.
GCTGGTGTAAGACCTCGTGATGCGTGCATGACAGCCTTCTGGGTTCCATCGGGGAACGTGTGGAGTAGGACAACACCAACAACATACGCGGAGGCATCAGCAGCCACAACTGTCTGGATTATGGGGTCGTAGTGAGTCAACAAGAGATCGGAGCTGAGCATTGACTTCAGTTGAGAAAATGCGGATTCACAATCGCTGAATCAATTCCATGGGACGTCTTTCCCTAGCAGTTTGTTCAGCGGTGGCCTGATATTATGAAGTGATGGAAGAAATGCCGAATAATAACTAATTAGGCCAAGAAATGAACGAAGGGAACTGATGTCTGTAGGAGCTGGCATTCTCTGGATAGCTTGGATATTATCCGGATACGGGTGTCGACCATCAGCATCAAAGCTAAATCCGAGGAACTTGACAGATTACAGGAAGAAGTTACATTTCTCCGGTGGAAGACGGAAGCCAGTATCCTGGATACGTTGCAGCACTTCTACGGTTCATTTGCGCAGTTCCTCTGGAGTCATACTGACGATAAGTACCTCGTTTAGATACACTGCCATACCTGGAATATCAGACGAAAGGGTGTCCATCAGCTGCTGGAAGATTGCTGGAGCGATTTTAATGTCAAAAGGAAGGCGGTTACATTGAAATAAACCGCGGTGAGTATTGATGGTGTGCAACTCATGTGATTTCGGAGAAACTTCCACTTGGATGTAGGCCTCTGCGAAGTCCAGTTTAGCAAAGAATTTTCCTCCATTTAACGCTGTGAACAAATCATCTGGTGTCGGCAGAGGATCGTGGTGTGTTTGGAACGCAGCGTTCAGACCAGTTGAGAAATCAGCACAGATCTGCAATGCGCCAATCGGCTTATTGATAACCACAATGGGGTCCGCCCATGCAGAATAAGACACCGGTGTCAAGACACCTTCACGTTCGAGTCGTTGTAGTTCAGCATCAACTTCTGACGAGGATGCGTAGGAAGCCGGTCGTTTCAGACAGAAAACCGGTGTAGAACCAGGATGCAGTTGTAAAATAACTGGTGCTGCTGTGCAGTGTCCAAGGCCGGGTTTGAAAAACGATTCAAATTGTTTTACAATATCACAGGACTGTTGATCAGACAAGGCGTGACTCACTTGATTGCAGATTGTGTTGATGCGAGTGTCCACCAAACCCAGTCACTCAAACCAGTCGAGACCAAGTTAATTGCGTTCTGATGTTTTCACGAAGCAGAACCCGTGAAACGTTTTACCACGGAATGGAACGCAGCAATGCAGCTGACCTTTGAGTGGAACGTGACCACTACATGCACTGATGGCGATCTGTTTGGCCTCTTGTACCGGAGGTTGCCTAAGCGTGTGCCAGAGTTTCTCCGAAATGATAGTTATGTCAGAAGCAGTGTCTAGCTGTAACCAGACTGGCTGATCATTGATATGAAGGGTTATAAATTTACGTCGGCTTGGGGCGTTGACTTGGGAGACTGCCATCAAGGTCTTTTTGTTGATCGTCACTTCGATCGCGACTTAGATCTGGACCCTAAACCAGGAAGTGTACGTTGCTGACCTGAATGGCAATATCCTTCTCTATGGCCGACTGAATTGCATTGCCGACATCTGTGTTGTTTGAATGGGCAGAACCTGACGAAATGCCAGGCCCCACAGTGCCAACATGCTGCCGGAGGCTTCTTCCCAGTTTTCAGGCCGTTCGGGCCAAACGGTGTATCGTGTGATGGGCCGGGGTTGCATCATTTGGCAGCAGAACAATGTTGACCCGCATGAATTTCGGTACGACCTTGGCCCCCAGACTGGACCAGCGTGGTGTCATGCTTCAAGTTTACCAGTCGTTGGTACTCTGCAGCTATGTCGTTCAAGGTGAGATTTGGTTCCTGTTTCAAACGGTTCAGCAACCGGGTGCGTATATCAGCCAATCTTGGAGATTAGAGACTGCATATCAGCATCAGCGACTTGAATTGATCGTCCGTCAGGGACTTTAACTTGAAGCGTTCACATTCACAATTTACCATTCCAACATGCGTTATGAAGTCATCAGAATCGTTCATTACCAGATTGAGACATTTGTAACGATTAGTGAACAAAGAAGATTGATCACCGAACAGATGGCTGAGCGACTGAATAGTATCCTTGAAATTGCGGTCTCGAGGTTTACCAGGCAAAATACTGTTACAATACTTGTCTAATTCGGCCTCACCGGGCTACGAAGTAGCTGTCTAACTTTCCATTCATCGTCGTGGCCAGCGAAATCAACTGTAAATAAATCGCCATAATACCCCAAATAAGTGTCAAATGTAACATTTCCATCAGAGTCGTTGCTTACAACATCCAAACTCCCCTTCTATCCATCGATAATTAAAATACTGCTGAGCGAGTAGAACGCATTCTGCGATTTCAACGTGAAGAGGAGCTCAAGTCTGAGCATTACTCACAGGAGAAAGTGGTTCAGCGTTTCCAGATGGTATGAAAACCACGCTTAATGTAGGGTCACAACGAAACAAAATGATATCGAACCTTGACGCAACATGAAGATATGAGCATTTATTTGACCTATTGGATTAAACTAGACCGTGTGGCGACCACACCGACAAAGTCACCCATACCAGGCAGGCCAATAGGTAGAGGTCTGACAAGCCACAGTCTCCAATCCTCTGGGTTGGAGGTTGGCATCTTTTTTCCGGAAAAATTACCAGTTTTGGTGCACTGCCACTCACCCGCCGATTTGCATTACAGGGTTTGAGTCCAAGGCTTTGGTTGAGAACCCAGGTCGTTCTTCTGTATAGGTCTGAGTGTTCTGGTAGTACCTCAGCCCACATAAAACCATGAATTATCAAATCAGTAATTCCATATTGCAACAGCCGTTTCGCAGTGTAAACCGAGTCACCTTGTCTGTTAAACACAGCAGGGTGGATAGGCGGAAGCGTGTTACTACTGTCCCCTCCCCAATGTCCTACCAGATTTGGTTTTAAGGCCCCACCCAACCCCCATTTCTGGTGATTATTCTGAAGGTCCCATAACAGATGTAGCTGATCATAGTAACATTGGGTTGGTAAGTCTCGTATCTTACCACCCAGCCTCAGGCCTACTTCGTACCGTGCTTGGACCTAGAATGCGAGTCATATAAGTGTTTTCAATGTTCGCACCCTAAAACAGTTAGGTCAGCAGGCCGCTCTCGCATGAACGTTAGACTGGTTGAGCGTCGATGCCTGCCGCATTTCGGAGACTAGAATCCAGAGCAATAGTCAACGTATGGAGCTAACGGCACCCGCGCGGTCTACTCGATACTGGTTATACACTTCAGGTGATTACACGGCCGCCACTACCAGTCAGGGTAGAGTAGGTATAGTCCTCAGCATGACAGCCATAGCCGGAGTGGTAGATAGGACTCCTACTAACAGTAGACTTTGTTCCGTCCGCTTAGCAGGCTCAGTTAAAACCAGTTGCAGCCGCAAAATTTCCAGAAATCTTTTCATCGTGTCTGTTTATGCTTCAACTTTCTGCAGTGACGTCGGTGCCAAGAACGCCTCTCATTCCGATCTGGCCGCTTTCCTTTGGTTGACACATGGTCCTGATACGGACGTTCTGGCCGAAGATATTGCCGATCGGATCGGCAGTCTTGGTGAGGCCGAATGTCGTTTAGGTGGCAGGTTTCATATAGTATTATACCGCTCGGATAATGACGAGAGGTGTTTGTAGCTGTGTGCTGATCACAAGCTAACTGTTGGAGCAAGCCTCATATGGCACGGGGGTTCACGAGTTAAACAAACATTAGGTTTCAGAGAAATCCCCAGAGTTGTTGGAAGTCAAACTAAACATTCCTGATGGTAGTTCATATTGTGGTGGATTGTCAGGTCGGAGGTGCGAGTTTTCGAGCGCTCGGCCGAATACCTCAACGCGGGGGAGATACGTTTAAAAGCCTGCCGCGACCGGATGAGTCATCGCTCGACTGGATCGGACCAACGGGCGAGGCAGGGCAGGCGAAATAACAGGCTTAGGAGAGATACCCGTAAGAAGCTGGAACATAGTCCGACCGCCGATCGTCAGGTTTGGCAAATGGGCAGTGTTAAAGAAATGTTAACCACTTTTGCGTCACGGCACATCAGTAGACTGTTCAAGCCTGTCCGTGCTACCGGTCTCAGGCGACCGTCTGACAACGAAGGTAGTAGTGAAGCTGATGGCACACTGACCCATGATGAATCGCACCCGTTAGAGTGTTGCGCGGAACATTGTGAGAGTCAACTTGGCTAGCTTCCTTCCCCTATTGCGTTACCGCCACAAACTTACACTGGTCGGTAGATATGAGACCACCCATTAAAATTAAGGTCCGCAATCGCAGTTCGGCTCTCAAACGTGATAGAGCTACTGGTCCAAATGACGATGCCCGCACTTTTCAAAGAAGGTGAAGAGATGTTAGTAGAGGCTTCCACTCAGTTTTTCAACTAGTGTGGATGAAGAAGAACATTCCTCTGTGCTAGCACCACTCGATAATAGTTCCCGCATTCAAGACGTAGGTCAGGAGCACTTAAGGACAACATACGGGGACTAACTTGATCCTGGTGATTAGGGTGTTGATGTCCACTATACTCCGTTGACTCACTGCAGCTCGGGATACAAGCATCTCTTTGAGCTTAAGAGTTGTGCACATAGGATGAAAATTGGCCGCTCAGGGTAGAAGAGTTAAGTCACCTTCAAGTATATGGCACCCATATCTGCGTTTGATCGCTCGCACCGAATGGTACCTACGATTAGGCAGGGTTTAGGAGGGGTGTATAAGGTAATGACTGCCAAGCGGGTTTTCTTTGACGACGCTGCGGCCGGCTGGCGCAAGACGCAAGCTGGACATAAAATGACCTGGTATAGAGAAATGAAATCGTTCACCAAAGGGGTGACAACCACAAGTCGAGTTCGCATCCCGAGCTGGGGACCTCGCGATTCACAGAATCGGTGGTCGGGAAAACTAGATGAGATGTCGGCTGATCGGGGCCGGTTGCGTGAGTGTTGGCGTTGTTTGGCCGAGTTGTTTGTGAAATGAGCGCATTTAATGACGGTGGGCAGTGAAAGTCTTGAGAAAGCTCTGTTCCTGATGACACCTTAATTTCCTTTGTAACTTGGTGGTTTATTCGCAAGTTGTAGGCACCTTTATATTTAACGTTTGTGTATAGGCCTAGCTATTTTTTAGAAATCGGGTCCTCAATGCCTTCGTTTTATCCTCCCCCTGATTACAGCCTGCTCATTGTTTTCTTGGTCTTTCATCAGTTAAGCACCGTTGAGAACCGCTGGTGTACTAGAGCTCATCATGATGATGAGGCGTGGCCAGAGTTCAGACCCAGGTCTTTACAAGGCTACCTAACGCTGACCAGTTTCAACAACAGCAAAACTCAAGTCTAGTTGTTTTCTGGAGAGAAGCCTACTAGAAATCTATGGAAATAGAACACTACAATCTGTTTTAAATTCCGTTTAATTTATAGCTCTATTCTTCCTGCTTCACTGATAAATGTATCACGGAATTAAAACGTTATGGCCGATTGTCTCAGTGTGCGCACCCTAGTATTGGACCCATGTAGTATTTACCTAATAATTGCTTCAAACAGATTCTCAGGAGAAAATGCTATCAAAACTTGTTTGTGTGCATATGATCAGTTGATGAGTTCAACCCCTCCTAATCCAAATCCTTCACCATAACACTAACATCATTTACTCCCACGAAAGAAACAAAGTTCACATAAAAGTTTACTTCATGATAGCTGCAGTGTCAAGTTGAAAACCCACTTATCTGCCTAGGACCGTTTTGGATTACATTTAGTTAACACAAATGAATACACATTCATTTCATTAGTACCCCGTGATCCGGACACGTGTCATAAATCTTACCAGAAGAACTAAAACTCTTTTTCTCACCCGCCTGCTTGTAGACTGGCCGTTTTAATATTGTCTGATATTACGGAAAAGTGTTTCCGAAAACGCAGAACCTTGGCTAACCCACCCATTAAATTCGGTACTTTTGAGTTGTTTCCCTCTCAGTCTTTTACTAGTTTGTACAGTAAATGGTATAGCTTGAAAGCGAGCCTTAGTCGAGATTCAAACCAACGCCAAATAGTTGACAACTGTATTCAGTATGGATTAGTTTGGAAAGGACATAGCTGAGAAAAGTCTGGATTTCGATTAGAATGAAACCAGCTTAATGAGAGCAAAATGACGCTTAATCTCTTGTAGTGAGTAATAGACTGTGTGGTACGGGTACAGCCAAAATGGGTGGAAATATGATATTCGTAACCCTGTCAGATAGAGGTATGATGCGATCGGACTATGAAAACTGCAGTTATCGCCATTTCAGATGTCTGATGTAAAAAAGAGATCCCGCAACAAACGGCCGCTATCCCCAATATCTCTATATCTGAATGCCAAGTGGAAAATCTTGTAATAACCGTAACATCGAGCTGCAGAATTCCTTAAAATTTTTATCGTCTCTTCGTCACTCACATTATGTTTAGACCAATAAAGAAGAAGCGCAGTGGAAACTTCAAAAACGCCCTGTCGATCAAGAGTGACTTTTGTAGTATGGCTGTCAAACCCGGCCTATTCGCGTGGGTGGTAGACGTAGATCATGTGTGTTTGACAGTCGTCTTTACTGGGTGGACTAACTAAGTAAGGAATATGTGTCCTGATAAGTAACGTGGGAAGGTACCGTTACGGTAACTGAGGCGTATGAAACGTTCTTTCAACAGTACTGAGTCAGGACTCCAGGTACTAATGCCTGGGGGATGCCAGTACGATGAACTCAAGACGAATCCACAAGAGTCTTGACCATTCCGCTGAGGTGGACTGTGAGGTGTCTGCTAGACTCGGAGCTAGTAGACCATGGACACCGCCAGATGAGAGTAGCAACTGTTATGGTAATCTGCCTCACTCACGGGTAAGCCTCTACTTGAAAATTGTTGACTCCCACTTCCGAAGCCGTTTTGTTTTTTCACCTCTTACTCCATCCAACACCACAAAAAACGAGTTGTTTGGTGTGGATCTCAGATCTGCATTACTCATACAACCTAGAGATTTTTATCTCCATTTTTAGGCATCTTTTATGAAAGCATCGTGTATACAAAGAAGACTAACTCGTAGGGGAGTGCCAACTCGTATTTTGTCAACATAGCTTGTGCTCCGTAAAATACACTACTCAAGCGACAGCATTCTGCAAGATATATATATATATACTGTCCATTGCAGTGAACAGCTCAACTCATCTGAATGACAGACACCCTACACTTTTCTTTTACCGAAGCCGCAAGAATACACAACTTGTGACAAACGTTACAATAAGTTTACGGTGGCTCATTGAAGTCGACGTTTGAGGTGGATATCTCATGCGACTGTACCCACCGAAGTCATGTAAACAATCAGCCTTGTTTGACTGCAGATCACTTGAGGCTTATTTTCCACAATAAGTTGTGTTGAGATCGAAGGTCAGTGTTCCATGATCGAAAATCGATAGCACCGGTAACGGCAGACATTTGTACACTCACCGTCCTCGGTCGCTATCTCATCTGTCGGTAGATTATCTGATGAGCATATTCCTTACGAAAAAAATGACTAGAGTCTGTCAAATGTATGACAGCAAACTATGAGACCATTTCAAAAACCTAACAGTTCAATCATGCGAGATGATATTCATACAGTGTATCAACGTAATACTCAGAACTGCGGACTTCGAATAGCTCTAGAAATCGTAATTGAACTGAAGCTTCTCACGCAAGTAATAAAGAGAAGACGTCGTACTGGTTGCAATAAGCGGGTCTCTATTCATTAGATAGGAATCCGAATTTATGGACGTACAACAGCATTAGAGAAATCACCGTCCATCATTGGCCGATCGTATTGGCATATTAAAAGTGACAAACTGTAAGGTAATCGGTGCAATACAGAACAGAAAATAGCGAATAACGGAAGGCATAACACTGAGACTGTTCGTCCAATCCTCTTGTGTTGCGGTTTGGATGAGCGATACATCGAGTAGGTTTCCCAACACAGATAAGACTCTGGTACTACGAACGGCGCACGTTGCCCTGCGCCACCAAACAAATGAATAAATCATGGAAGGTCTGTTTGAGTTCGGATATGATGACTAGACCTAACGGAAGCTCACAAAAGAATCAGATTGTCTCCACTAATGTTTTAGGATTTCCAGTGTTCACTTAAGACAATAAGCCATTTTTGAAGAGGCACTCAGTGCCCCTATATTGCCACAGTGTCGCAGAAGAAAACTGATGAAAATATGTGCTCGATAGCTCAAAAAAAGATCAATACGGTAGCGTAAATTAGACATAATTTGAGTAGCATGTGGATAAGGGGAAGAGATTCATTGGAACATTATAGTGTCAGAAAATTCAAAACATCTGTGGGCTAACCACTCAAATGACGAATCATTGATATCAATCATGAGTGAGTTGGAAGTCCACATGCCATTATATCGCAAAATTTCGGTTAGGATTCCGAATGAGTACAGGCTGGTGATGTGACCTTTGGTCAAGACAATGGCAGAACTCGCACAAATCCGTTGCGTAAACAAAGAATCCGATTGCGTAGTTGAATGGCAATCTATTCAGTGGTCGTTGTCGTCCCTCACCATCATCATCAATGTTGGATAGTTTACCTGAATCCCGTCGGTAACACGGGAATTCTGGATGGTGTCAGCTCGGTGGTCAGTATTGTCCAGATATGTGGCGATTGTGCTGTTGACCTGTCCCGAGCGATGCTGATGATGCCTCTTGATCTGTTAAGACGAATACCCAATTCTGAGACTTCCTCTCAACTAGAGTAAGACTTATCAATAAGACCAATAATTTTCATGAATTTCGTTATATGTATCGTTTTTCCACTGAGGCAACTAGCCTCTCTGTATATCCTCTACACATTCCACGGAACCAGTGTCACTGATTTTTTCAACGATGGGCAAGCATTCTTAACTGACCTCAACTCCCCGTCGTTAGTTGCGTAAAATTCACTCTATGTACATCGTATTTCGATTTCCCATGTGGTCTCTATCTGGCACGTAATGGTTCTCTGTTACATGTCATTCGCAGTGGCCGTATTTAGCATGATTTGCTCAAGTTCAAAGCAACTGCTACAGTCGCGACATGTTCTCTGGCTACAATGATTCCCAAAGTGGGTTTTCGGAATTGCTATATAACTATAGCCCTCACCCAAGTGGGTCATTCTTCAAATGAACGCCAGGCAATGGATGTTAGGATACGACCCTGTGCGTTGAACGAAAATGGTAGACAGTCTAAAGACTAAAGCCATGTGTTCCAAAGTTTGGTTGTCGAGGCTATCGGGCTATTTAATGGCGTGCGCCCAGCGTTGTTCGCTACAAGTTCCAATGTTTTTTGGCTTAATTCTATGCTCTTCCTCAATGCGACTGTCCACCTGCTTAGCTCGGACGTACACGCATCTCCCTTGGTTATAATTTGCTGGGATGAAAGGTTTCAGTGGCTGCCAGAACACATGAAACCCAGATATAATGCCGCTCCTTGCGACCTTTAGAGTTGGGTTTCGGTTGTTATTGATGACTTGTGCTTGCATGGCTCAAAGGTCGCATTCTTCGTGGACAACGCTGTGTCCATTGTTCACGCACAGAACCAGTGGCGAAGAAGCGTTCCTAATTTTAACTTCAATCTTCGTTCTTGTGACCAATTCTTTGAGCAGGCTGACGAAGTAAACATGGCTGGGTGTAAAATAAACTTCCCGAGCTACATCACGAGTTCCACTGGTACGATCATTTGTGGAGTCACCACCTGCATGTTTCTGTGTATAATGGCAAGAGGATGTGTGCGCAAACACGAAGTGGTTGGCTGCAAGCATTTTGCTACCATTAGTGATGTAGTGAGCCAGTTACGTAGCATTGTAGCCGGGAAATTGTATCTGAGTTTCTGATTAGCCTGGTGAATGAGTGACTTTGTCGAGATATCAGTAATGACTGGAAAGCGAATGGATGTGGCGTTCTCCCTTATCTTGGACGCTGATCACATTACGGGTCAAAATGTGATCAGATTAGACACTTTCCCCAGAAACGCTGGCCACTGTACTTTTTTCCCGGTCTGATGCATCTGTGGAGAAAAGTGTCATTGCTCCACTGGTGACACAGCGGAGGGGATTTCCTTTTATAATTGGCATGAGACTGTTAAAACTCCTAAACTAACCGGTATATGTTCCAGTGCAAGCAAAGCCTTGAAGACTTCCTAAAAGCTTCTTTTCACGTGGACATTTAAGACATGAAAAGGTTCGCCTGTTTCTCTTTCGAACGTAAATATGACAATAGATTGCGTCCGGATAAACATGTAAGAAATGGTAAACAAACATTGATCAAGTGAGAGTAGGGTAAAGCTTTTGGTGATGCTTCCAAATCCCCGAAGAAACATTTCCTTTGCTTTGTAAAACAAACGAAACAACACCATTTCCAATAACTCTCAAGGTTGGCACACATGTATGAGTCTCCAACTCCCACGAAAGTTCGCGAACCGCCAACACTACTTTTGACATCCCACCTACATACCCGATTTCCGATCGCGGTCTCGCTGTTTCGTCTGGACTCTGGTCGGGTCCACTGTTCCTAACCTGCTTTGTTGTTAGTCACAAACCCTATAAATACGAACGAGTGTGTGACCATGGTGACCATGTTGTTGGACTGAGCGATATGATGTGGTGTTGTTTGAAGGCCAGTCTGCTTACTATCTCTATGCGTTAGCCTTGATTAGTGGTTGGGTTTGTTGGGAAGTTCCGAATTGATCGCATATGTTCCATCGTTCGTAGTTCATTGTCGTTATCCATTGCTCTGTTATGTGCTGTGTCGTTACCGGTCGTTCCAATATCCGCTGTGTAGTTATCCGTCGCTCTATAATCTTTTGCGTTGAACTTACGTGTTCAAAGACCGTAGATCCAGTTACAGCAAACGACTATCGTCTAATTAACGTTTATACAGCCACATACTGCCAACAGATTCACACATCTGTTGCTACTGAGGATTGCCCATGTAATCATACACAATCAGCAGGCCCTATGGTGATTCTGTTGTGACTCCATCAGTTTGACGATATAACTCATTAGTAAGCTTGGATCGAACAGAAAAACTGTACCGGTGCGAATATGAGTATGCCAATCAGAATGTTTGATCGATGAACGTGACAGTCGTTAGCAAGAGGACATCTGTGAACGACGAACTGACTTTCGACAAGGGCATGTGCTAACAAAGCATGTTAATGTTTCTTATAAAAATGTCAAGAATGAACGTGTCACATGGGTTATGAAGGTACAGTTGCTGTCATATAAGTCCAAGGCTTGTTTGCAGACCACTTTGCTGTCGCACGGTACGGTGAATTAAACTTATCAAATGTAGGCCTCGGAGGTTTGCTTGGGCTGTGGACTCTGGACAGACCACTTGGATGAGGTGTAACAGCGTCAGGCATTTTAACCCATTTGCGTCGTACCATCGTAATAGTTCCATGATGTATAAGTTGCCTAAGACTGCATTTTCTACCTTTTGTCAAATTCTTGTTCTTTCCAGTTTCAGGTTTCCTAAAGCTGCTTCGATCTCATTAAATTTAGCAGTCGCTCAAACGTACATTTCCGGCGGCAACGCTGCGTAATTGACTCACTACATCACGAATGCCAGCAGAATGCCCGCAGCCGACCAGCCCACTTTTGTGTACACATTCCCTTGCCGTTATACAAAACAACAATTGGGCATTCGTCTGAACAGATCAAGAGGCATCATCAGCATCGCTCGGGACAGGTCAACAGCACAATCGCCACATATCTGGACAATACTGACCACCGAGCTGACACCATCCAGAATTCCCGTGTTACCGACGGGATTCAGGTAAACTATCCAACATTGATGATGATGGTGAGGGACGACAACGACCACTGAATAGATTGCCATTCAACTACGCAATCGGATTCTTTGTTTACGCAACGGATTTGTGCGAGTTCTGCCATTGTCTTGACCAAAGGTCACATCACCAGCCTGTACTCATTCGGAATCCTAACCGAAATTTTGCGATATAATGGCATGTGGACTTCCAACTCACTCATGATTGATATCAATGATTCGTCATTTGAGTGGTTAGCCCACAGATGTTTTGAATTTTCTGACACTATAATGTTCCAATGAATCTCTTCCCCTTATCCACATGCTACTCAAACTATGTCGAACTTATTGGTCGAATGATGAGAGTAAATTTGTGCAGGATCTTCAAGGAAACAATTCACGACATTAGCTCGCTTTTTAAACTTTCGTCATTCGCAAGTATGCAACTAGCGGGAACTCAGAGACAACGGTAATAAGTGGATTAGTTGGAAGTGCACATCAGTCTGCAGTGTCATTGAGATTCTGACCTAAACCCACAACATATATCGTGGTTGATTACGATGTTATGAAACTGACTGCTATAGGACAATTAATGTTGGTTCGAAACAGATACTTGCATGCATTTTCGGCCGAGACAAGTCTGTGGGTATTATCGAGATTGATTTCGTTGACTCAGGCAGTGTATGAGGATAGGGAGAGGCGTTAACAGTCTTACGGATTCTAGTTCGTCCATAGCTGCTACACACTAACTTGACCGACAGTTTTTCGAACCAACAATGTGAATAGCCTAGAACTCCTCTGTCTTGCGAACGACGCCTACCGATTTTACCAAGCCGAACAGTCGGGTCTTCCATGGCCCGTGACCATCCTATGATTTTTGCCAATTGCTATCAGCTACAAGAAGGTATGTGCGCTACTCTAAACGTTCTGTCAGCATAGATTGTGCATCTTCAATATCTTCATTATAGGTCAAGATTACAGATTTCTCAAGTACACACCAACGGCTAGTCATATTGCACACAATCCACCTGTATAGTACAGGCTAACTGGCAATGATGATAGTGGTTGTGTATCAAGAGTTTAATTGCTACGTTTATGTAAATAGGACATGTCCATAGGTGAAAATGAAAGGTCACAATCATATTAACCACCCCCCCTATAAACAGCAAGTACATTTCTGTGTACGACAAATATTCACAGCAAGCTAATACATCACATGTCTTTACTAATGTCAGTCACAATGCGCCAACAATGTTGCAAGCTGATCGGATAGCAATCCCCACTTCTATCATCATAAACGGTTCGTCTGCGAAAATTGGATTATGACCAATGCCAACCCAATCTTGCGACAACACTTTACACTGTATAATCAAGTAAACTGCTCAACACGGTCCTCTTGTTGTTGGTAAAAGTGTCTACAGTGGGAGATGTCGTCCATTTACACAATACCGAACAAATTATCGTTTATCAAACATTCAACATCAAGCTTTTCCAAACTTTTTCAACAACGTCACCTAGTTGACGAAGTAAAAGTGGTCCGACATTTTTGCCTGACGAAACTCAGTGTAGTGATTCTTTAGGTTCACGTTGAATCCTTTTGCCTAATGCACTATCAACTCACCAGGACTGTATTAGATAATACGGTGATAACAATATCATATATCAACTAGGCAAACAAAGAAATCGACTCCAAGTCGATATCTACGGTATTCCCCGCACGTCCTCACAACAACGAATACTCATTCCAACAGTGAAAACAAAACAACATAAAGTGTGGAAAAACTCATTCATTTCTAGCTCAACAGCAATACGAAATGGTGCTGGTTTTATTTTCTCATACATATATACATATATATGTATATGTATTTGTATACGTAGCCATTCTAACGTCTTCTTGAAATAAAAATTCACTTTATTGCATCCTCTAACCGAGGGCGTTTGCCAGTTCATAATGCCCAGGAAACAAGTGGTCGAGAAAGTCTGTCTTCTAATCTCCTTACCGGCAGTTTCTTTATATTCAAGTTGACCATCACTCACATTTGACCGCAGCCTTCGCATTCGGATAGACTTCCCAGCCAGCCTCTTTCGAAAACAAGCGCTAGACTCGAGTTCCGCTCTCATTAGAGCTCGTCAGTAGTGCATATCCTTGCCACGGCCGGGATTTGAACTCCGGACATTCCAATCATGAGGCAACCGTGTTAACTAACCACTGCGCCATTGACCTCACATCACGACC
>QNGE01004462.1:15202-46735 GCA_008508345.1 Paragonimus westermani
TTGATATACAGATTGGGAATAACACAACGTTTCGAGCAAGTTGTAATACTCAACGTTTCAACCACCTCGGGTGGCCTTCCTCAGGAGTGTTGTAATCGATTACAACACTCCTGAGGAAGGCCACCCGAGGTGGTTGAAACGTTGAGTATTACAACTTGCTCGAAACGTTGTGTTATTCCCAATCTGTATATCAGGAAGATTAAATACTTATGCGCCTGATGTGTATCATGTAGGTTTGTTTGTGAGTAGTATAACATGACTCCTACAGTCAGGAACTAAAGAGCAGGTCTCAACGCCAGGAAAACCACGGACCAGAAGTGACTAATAAAAACGTGTATAAGCACTATATTTAAGATGTCAACAAACAGAGTAACGGTGCACTGTTGCCCAAAGGATGGAGATACACATCACCCATGCAAAATAGTGTTTGCGATGGTCGTCACATAGCTTTTAAATGCATTGTGATGGATTTCATGCAGTAAACAACTTCCCAGGCCAAAAGTTTCTGTAGTCACAACATATCTTTATCTCGTTGTTAATCCGAAAACAAATTTTTGTAAAAAATTCCTGGAAGCAGAAAACAATCGTAAGAAAAAACTTTTATATAGGAGTAAAGTCACTGGCATGATGCGCATAGCCAGACTGAAGCAGCCTATTAAAACAACCTACAAACACGAACCGACGACAATAAAGAGATCACTCGAACATACAGATGGGCATTAAGAAAAGGAAATAGGTGAAAACAGATATACACGTCTGAAAATTTGCGGGAATTCGATAGAGATGTGACCAAGAAAACAGCAGCCATGAATGACTCTCGCATACGGGCCGATCGGGTAGTTTCGAGCATTTCGACCAAGTAGGCCATCAGCGCAGAAGTTTTCACTTCGTTTCAGACTGGGCGAACCCCAGATAAGTAGTACAGATTATCTGATGGACTACTCACTGGAAACTCACTCATTCTTGGTTACAGAGGCGGGTTTGCTAGTAAGTGATCAGACGTAATGATAATTTCGCAGGTTATGCTTGAGTCATCAGTAAGATCCCGGTAGTTCACAGCGAAATGACCAAACTCTCCCGGGCTTTCTGGACAGGACTTCGTTCTGGGCCCCATGACTCTTAATAGCCTGTCTTTGGACGTTTTTGCCGATTGAAATTTTTTATTAAACGCGGGTGATATGCCATGTTCCCTTCCAACATGAGAACGTACAATACAGTTATAATTTGGAAACGATCCTTCAGGTTGAAACCGTCCTCAGTTAGCCTGTGAACGGGGTGTTTAAATCTAATGTAGCGAAAAAGACGTTCGGTGAAACACAATCTTTATCGTCCACCTCGCTGATCCTCCTGCTACGCACACTTGCTCGCACTTATGAGCCAGAATTCAGGTCCACAACACACCCGGTTTCCGCTCACAATTCGTGTGCACTTCGGCCTGGTTTGCGTGTGCCAGACGCCTTGTGTCAGAGGGTTTTTCACTTGCCATTCCTCGTCCGTTGTGCCGATCTCGGTGGGCGATGGCTCGACCGGTCGCTCGCGCTGTCCCCAACCTATCCGTTGTGACCTCTGACTACAGTTTACAACCATACCGAGATATTCCTCCGAGTTTTGGAATGACTGCGCCCCCAATCCGATCCATTTGAGTGATCGTTCATCCTCGATCTATGCGCTGTGGGCTTTTGGACGTACCACCTAGCCGCGTCGAAGTATTCCGCCGAGAGTTGAAGTACCCGCACCTCCGGTTACATAATCCACCACAATAATGGTGTCAGCTACTCGGAAATGAACTTATGCCGGATACAGTACACAAGTCGTTGAATCAGTATTTGCCTGGGATGCATTTCGGTGAAATACTGAAAGTGAACTAGTCAGTGTGAATAGCAATATTTTTAGTAGTTTCCCAAGAAGTAATTTCTTTTCCCAGTGACGTACTATCACGTGGTTATCAGGATCACCTCCAGTGAAACCAAGATTGAAACAATTCAAGTTTCATTGTCACAATTCTGCTCATATCTCAATCGGTTATACCGGTGTGTCCCTCAGATAAGAGTGTGCAGAAATCTGTACAAGAGGTGCACAGAACGGGAGTCTAATGGGAGGAGTTTAAATTCTGAAACTTTCAAAGATCCGGGAGATCGAAAATCCCACAGTTTACATGCCCCACATTTCGAATATCGATTAATAGAGTTTGAATAGCAGCTCAAAGGGAATCACAACAAAACAGTGGGAGTTACGATGCAACGAAAATTCGTAACCGACCGATTTCCAACACAGCTGACAACATGTAAAATGTTTACGTTGACCGGTAGTTACCCTTCTCCATTTGAAGCAGGATCCACCTCAGCTTGACTGGTGACGCGCATAAGAGTGATCCAGTTGCCAGGGTATATTCATAGAAGCCGCCATCAAGTTACGTTGACCTGAAAGGTGTGATGAACTGTCGAAATTTTACTACATACTCTCGCCTAATATATACAGCGTAGAAATAAGTACGCACCTGAAACCGATAAACCTCTATAGACGTGTGGAAAGCACTTGGGCATAGTAATCAATTGCAGTTTGAGCATCCCTAACAACAGACGGTATTAGGAGGAAGCTCAATAGAAATGATCTCAAGAAGTGAATACTCGTCACCGATAGCCAAGTTATCCCAGGTTAACGAATAAAAATGATTTTTCTCAGATGATCGAGAATAGTCCACAAGTTAGAAAATTGACACCGTTTACACATTCGGTGTTAGCTTAATTAAGTATACACTGATAAACAGATTAAGAGTAACAAAACGTTACGAGCAAGTTGTAATACTCTACGTTTCAGCCACCTTGGGTGGCCTTTCTCAGCAGTGTTGTAATTGAAACACTCCTGAGGGGGGCCACCCGAGGCGGTTGGAACGTGGAGTAATACAGCTTGCTCGTAACGTTGTGTTATTCCCAGTCTGTTTATCAATAGCATGTTAAACACAAACTGTTCAACTTCATTCGTACTAAGTTTGGTGCAGATATCTTACAAAGTATACACTGCTTGGTGCAACTGGGTTTCCGCCTCAATCTTACATATAAATCGTACGAAGATGACTGAGGTGAAATTTCTGTCATTCTTTGACGAGCTCAGTACGTAGCCGCCGTGAATCACGAATTTGCAATCAGCGTAGAAGGGACTGAGAGAGATTTTCGCAGTCTATACAGGCCATAATGGGTACTTGCTCCTTTGTAGGTCAATGTCAAATGAGTGATCAGCTTCATTCTGTGAGGCACGAAAGTACAAAAAGGGAAAAGCCAATGTGTCAGCCATGATGCCAGTAACTTTATGGTAAACACGTTCGATTAATCATGCCCGAAATGATCGGCAAAATTCCCCTGTGAATGGTGTTTAGCCCACTAGACCAATTCGAAAGGAGATTAAACAGGATCGCTCTATTCAGTCCAACCGATAACCTCATGCTCAGGACTTCCCAGTTTCTTTCTTCATTTAACCAACTGAATCCTTAATAGGGGCTCAGGGACTTTGATTTTTCAAAATTCACAAGATCGTACAATACAGCGCTAAATGCACCACAAGGTCACTTTGAGTGGTCAGTAGTTGCCATTTTCGTCGTTCACGCTGGTCGCACACGAGCGACTACTTGGAAGGAGTAGTCGTGGTAAGGAAGGTTCTAGTTGCAAACGGATAACCCGAGAAGTTTGTCGATACCCATAGTAAACCAAGGCCGGTCACGGTTGATATGTGTGCGTTTGCAAATAAGCCGACATTGCTGACTGTCTCCGGAGAATGTGGGTACACTGTAACTGAGGCTAACCGTAAATTACAGTTTACATTGCTTCTCCCACATCTTGCGACTAAACTACACTTGCTACTTTCAACTCGAAGTGCTGTTCGGCTTGTTCTAACTCAGATCTTACCGATAGGCTCTCTCAAGTAGCCTACTGGTTTGCTTACGGTTGCGGTGATGTCCATATCAGCAGAACAGGTGTGTGCCCACAACATAAACTGAACATGTGCCGAAAGGGTTGATGCGCGTGATGATACAGCAAACGATGACAACAGAGCGTTAGATCAGAAATCCGATCTCACCCATTGCAAGATACAACATGGAAATAGGTCACGTTGCTGACCAGGTCAGTTCGTCTGAGGTGATGCTTAAATCTGTCTTTCGTTTGTTACTTCTCGGGTGGGCATATACTGTCGGACGATTCCTTAAAATATGATCAGAAACGTTGTGTCTGAATGCTGTGTCATGAAAATGTAGCTGCACAGGACCTTCAGACTGTTTTGCAAGTTGATTATACCCACCTTGTTGGCCTTGTAACAAATAAATTGGGCTGATCATTGGAGCAGCAGTGTGACGATCCTTGGTTATCTGGTTGATATCTGCAACAACCAGGTGGGGGGTTTTTCAGATACAGTGCGAGGCTGGAATGCAAAGAGAAACTGACGTCAGTGATGGCTCTAGGAATTTAAGTTACTGTGAATATTCGCAGGAATTTACGTCGGGCACCAACGTTTGGAGTCAGATTTTTGCGCATATGTACTGATCACCGTATGATTGGCGACGGTTAGGGCAAAATCCTTACTGATTTGTCGTTTCTTCCTTGTTAACGGTAATATGACACCAACCCTTGCTCCTGAGTTTGTCAGAAATGCCTGATTGGTGATGCACTGGCCGATTTAGGGAGGGAGAAAAGGCGATGAAGAACAGGGTGAGGTTGTCGCCACTACTGACTGGCGTGGAAGTTTCCTGAAGAAGAATGTGTTGACATAACTTTAGATGGTAAAGTGTACTCACAAGCTTTGGGCCAGAAAGTTGTATGCTGGCAACAAAAATCATGATGAAGACCACCAGAGAGATGTGACGAGTAAACCGGAGGGTGCTTGGATCGACAAATATGGCTCCGCGATTCTTGAGTTAATTGAGGCTTTTCCAGATTATCACGCTGAAGCACAATTTGATGACAGAGGACATATGTTATGTTGCCTTGTCTTGTTGAAGCAAGTGAACTGACTTACGGTGTGTCGGTTCTTGAGTGTGCATAAAACTGTGTCAGGTGCGAATTCACAACGGCATAAATAGGCAACGCCGAGTCGATGTGAGAAAACACAGTGTTAGAGTGTGCACAACGTCTAGCCTTAAAGAGTGGTTCAGCTGGTCAATACCAAATAGCTCGTTCATTGTTCTAAGAAGTGGGGATGCGCACACTAGTAAAGCCAGAAGAACGGTTATCGCGTCGATTGTCACTGGGCAGTACCAGTAGAAAATACGGCAGGTGAGAGAGTGGACAAGAAGAAGGGATGTCTGTACAATTTAAAATGTTCACACTCTAACTGAGTAAATGCAAGAGAAACCAAATATGTGTAGTGCGCGTTTGATGTTTGGATACCAACAAAGGTGAGACAGTTTCTTTCATTCAGATTTCTCCGGCGCAGTTGCTGTTCCTCCACCTGGAATCTGCATCCGTGGAGACTGTCGACAGCTAGGCAGATTTCTGCTACTTGGGTAGCAACTTGTCCACAGATTTGTCCACGGACCCCGAGTTACCAGTTCGTGTGTGCTACCATCGGATGTCATGAAAGACGTCTGGAAGTACCACAGCCTGGAGGTGTCAATACGTTCTGTCTGCCTTTCACTGGTGCTGTCTATGCTGCTGTACGGCGGTAAAACCTGAACAGTATAGTAGCGGAGCGTGCACTAACTGAGCAGTCTCCAATTGCAATGTGTAAGACGCATATCGAATATTCGGTCATCAGACATATTTGCGGTGGGCTGACACGGGAACCGGAATGAACATATGTTAATACCCAATCGGCCTCAGTGGCTGGGACGCGTCTGTAACGGAACTCTTAACCATGACAGCTTGAGTACCCACTAAAAAATAACCATATGTAAATAATAGGAAATGGAAAGATCAAGTCAATGGTTTGGATCTTCATTGTTGGGATTGGTGTACAAGTTTAATGCAGTGGCACTCTTCCGGACTGTGTCCGATTCTGTTCAGTTGTGTTGTCCTCAGTTCTCATCGGTGTCCATTTGCGTGATGTGTGCCCGCTTATCGACCGCACCGAATCACATCCAGCTGAAGTGTTCCATTTGGCTGAGTGTGCAGATGGTGACTGCAAGAGTAAAGTAGTATGCTCTTCACATCAGAGCTCAACAGTGTAAAGTAGGGACTGTGGTAATGCACATAAATAAATATGATCCGACAATTAATACTTTTTGTAAAAACGGGTACACGATTGAGGATTAATGTATACAGTTGGGTCGGACATACTCGTAAAAATGGTGGAAAACAAACAACTAAGGGGGGTACCGACGTACAATATCTGGAGGGGTGAAAGTACTGCCAACAACGAATAAGAGAAAGTGTTCGAATTTGCGACCATCAGCCTCGATGCATTTTTACACTCTCTGTGTAGGTTCTAACTAAACATTTTCCGCTTGTTTCCTTTGCAGAAGTCCGTAACCCCCCGAAGAAACATTTCCTTTGCTTTGTAAAACAAACGAAACACCACCATTTCCAATAACTCTCAAGGTTGGCACACATGTATGAGTCTCCAACTCCCACGAAAGTTCGCGAACCGCCAACACTACTTTTGACATCTCACCTACATACCCGATTTCCGATCGCGGTCTCGCTGTTTCGTCTGAACTCTGGTCGGGTCCACTGTTCCTAACCTGCTTTGTTGTTAGTCACAAACCCTATAAATACGAACGAGTGTGTGACCATGGTGACCATGTTGTTGGACTGAGCGATATGATGTGGTGTTGTTTGAAGGCCAGTCTGCTTACTATCTCTATGCGTTAGCCTTGATTAGTGGTTGGGTTTGTTGGGAAGTTCCGAATTGATCGCATATGTTCCATCGTTCGTAGTTCATTGTCGTTATCCATTGCTCGGTTATGTGCTGTGTCGTTACCGGTCGTTCCAATATCCGCTGTGTAGTTAACCGTCGCTCTATAATCTTTTGCGTTGAACTTACGTGTTCAAAGACCGTAGATCCAGTTACAAGAATTTTAAAGTTATATACTACACAATAGTTCGGAGATCATCCCTTAATTTTGAAGGCGGACGTGGTTGTGGCGTGTACTCCTTTCTTAACTGATTCCAGAGGAAACAATCAGGAAGGGTCGTTTCGTAGGACAGTAGATGCCGTGGAGCAGATCCACCTCCTCCAACCGACCTGTTCGGAAATATGTAGTTTAACTGCTAGCACGCAAGCTTGGTGAAGTGAACAGATGTCTCATCCTGTTAGAACTGTGTGCATGGGATCCCGATTATCTCAACATCGAAATTAGAGTCCAGGTAATAGCTCGATATATGTAGAAGTACTGACTCTACCCTTGTGTATTATGGACCGAAAAGTGTAGTAGTGTGCATTTTAGATCATACTGGTACCTTTCGATTAAAGCCGACATACATCTCCTTCATCACACTGAGATTATTTCGCAACCAAATTACGTCATGTTCTGTATTAACTTAACCGTGAAAATGGAATGGACTCATGGAAGAACATGATGTTTTAGGCCACAGTTGGTTTATTAGCCAAGTTTCCCAGAAACCATTCACAGTATGCTGAACTTTTTATCCTAGTCAATTTATCGAAATGCAGCTTCTAAATAAAAGTGTACAGATGGAATCCAGAGACCTTTAGTGCCCGTTGAACCAATTGTCGACCCGTTGTCAGCTGTTGGGATAACTTAAGCATAAAGTCCTGGAGGGTTCCGGTGCCAGTGGAGACAAAGTTGCTGACCAATTCTGCCGTGGTTACATATCCGTGAGTGGGTTGTCAACTCCCTTTCTCCACGGATTAATCAACGTGAGCCAGTATAGCCTTGTTTATCCCTTTCAACCCCATTGCGTTATGGTTGAAGTGGTCAAGCCTTAATGCACGTTAGTAATGTTCTAGTGAAATAACGTATGGGCATATTTGCGTATCGATCAAGATAAGTGAGGGGAAATAGGCAGTTGTTTTCGGTAACACTCTGCCATAAAAACACCGGCGATAATCATTGATGGTTCATATGCCGGTTGAGAATCGCTATTTCCGTCTCAGCGATGTTTTCTGGGCACTGGAGTGAACTGTTCACTTAGCATGCTGCTCGTTTAAGCTAAAGTCCAGAGTGCATGTGCTTACACGACCGTTGTAAATAATACTCCACCCTAATCCGAAAACGAAGCCCAATCGAAGTGCGTCAATTTGCAAAATTCTGTATTGGATCAGCAGACACCAAGGAACTATGGTAGTCAGAAAGTACTGAGATGAAGAGGGGAAATAGAACCCAAACAAAATAAACACCCTATGTTTTCACAGCAGATAAACCATAAGCATGTGAAGTAAGCTACCACTAACCTGACTGCATTGAAATACATGTTGGAATAACTGCTCAGAAATTTTGTTGGGGTTTCGGAAATAATAATATTTAGCAATCGATAACACAATATTGTAACAGTAGATTTATTGGACTAACTGACCGAACGGAGTCACAGAACACATCTCATCGACCTAATGATGCGTATGAGTGATCAAACAGTCCGGAATTGCAGACAAACAAATGTAAGGCAATCCGATTTTCGAGTTCACTCACGTCCAGTCAAAAGACGGTCACACAAAGCAATTGTTGAGCCGACATTACATACGCACTCTACCTCTTCACTCTTAGCAAACATGATGAGTCTCAAGTGGATATCAACTAACTAGTTTCTTCACGGGTTGCGACCGTCAGAGACGCGCTTGTACACATACGGTTGTTCCTTGCTTTAAAGCAGACTGTTCTGGATCTGTTTGCGCACCAATATTCTTTGTCAATTTGCCCGACTCTAACTCTCCCGCCGTGCGATGTTGGACATGGTCCGAATGTCGACTCATAATACGGTCGCCAGTCAACCGTATATCGGAATGATATTCCGCATGGGTAATGACCTTAGCGGGCCATCAGCTTGCGTCGTGAAGCAACTTGATATAAGCTGGATACCACCCCTGCAGTTGTGTTTCTCGCCTGTCCTATGGTTGTGCACACCTTTTCCTCTTTCCTTTCGGCGTAATTGCGAGGGGTGGGGGAAATCAAACGTGACCTTCTTCACAACTTTTGCTAAACACCAGTTCCGAGGGGAATTGCCTCCATCGAACCAGTTGGAGGTGTTCTGGACGCAAACAAATCCGGTCTTGTTTGGTTTGTGCTATTCCAGAGTGCTCCTTGAGGAAGCACTGTTTGATAATCTAAACCGCACGTTCAGCCAGCCCATTTGACTTAGGGTGGTAGGCTATAGACTTCAAGTGCTGTACGCCACTGTTACGTGAACGTTGTTGGAACCCTTCACTGATTAAGAGCATGCCGTTGTCAGCACAAATCGTTTCAGGTATTTCAAATTTCGAATTTTGTTTATGGTAGACAGTGAATCAGCATGTGTGGCTAGAAAGACATCGATCCACTTGGAGAGGATATCAGTTACAAGTAAAAACACCAGGACAATATTCGGTTTAGGGTAATCCGCATGTAGTTGTCGTCATTGTGTTTCCAAACAACGTGAAGGGTGTACTGGTCCGGATGGATTATTACGTTGATATTTCTGGGACACTTCGTATGACATCACAAACCGTCCGATGTTTATATCAGGTCTCGACCACAAGCAACAACCTCTCGCCAGGGCATTCATTCTTTTTATTATTCAGTGGTTACTGTGCAATTCTTTGAGCATTTGTTGACGCGCTTTGTGTCGCGAGATTACTCGAGAGCCCTAGAAAGTACAACCATCGCGTAAACTTAATTTGTCCTGCCAAACCATAAATGGTCTCATCCCAACAATAACTTCCTAAGGTCACCCAGATGACAAGAAATATTTTATTGTTGAACGTATTGCGTCATGATCCGTCAACCGCCTTACCTGTCCCCTCCAACTAGACGTCCTATCTGAGTACTGTATCAGACTGACCAATTCGGGTGGTTTGTTCGTTCTGATCGCTACGCTGATTAGGACAAAGCGACTTACAGCACTAACCATAGTGTCACTGATTTCAATGGCGCAAAGAAGTCTGTAATGCCAACGTCTGTGTTATCGGCGAAGGCATATAATGAACCCCATTCTCCTCTTCTAGTTATACTAATGACGACTTGTGATCCGTATAGGTTACAAAATATCGCTTCAAGACGTATTTATGAGAGCGTTCGTCACCAAAATTCGCAACCAACAGCTGCTTGTCTAACCCAGAAGATCGTGACGCAAAAGCAATTGGTCTGAAAGAACAGTCTCCCATTGGATGACAAATTATCGTACCGGCCCCTCATGAGAATGTATTACACTAAAGTATTAGTGGTTTGTTGGGATCGTAGGAAACTGAAGAAGCGCTGAATTCCAATTCGCATCAACGAATGTCTGGTGTGACATCGAGTCCCGAGTCCAGGGTGTAGTTTTGTGTAAGAATATATAAAAATGAGCAAACATTGTGGAAGCATACGACAGGAAATGATGACAGTGTGACCACACTTCTCAAAATGAACTTGACCCGGCTTCGTTTCTAGCTTCTGATGTACCAATGATAAAGTGCAGTTTATCATCCAACATGTGCAGATCATTTCTGTGGAATCATTATCTAAGATAAAGAACAAAGCCAGCGACGAACTCACAGTTGAAACTCTTCAACCTAAATCCGATTCGTTGGAGACGACCGTACACCATGGCTAATGCGCGCAAATGGCCGGATGTTGCGAATTCAGAAATAAGAATGTCATCTAAATATGCTAAACTGAAAGGAACATCTTTTACTAGATTTTTTGTAATCCTTATAGAATTTGCCGGGACCGAATGCATACCGCTGGGTAACTGCGTGTACTGAAAAAGGCCCAGATGTGTGATGGTTGAAATGCAAACACGAGATGATTCAACAAGTTCCACTTGATAGTAAGCATGAGTCAGACCAATTTCCGTAAATCTCCAGTCACCCGCGAGTGTAACGCACAAGTCCTCTGCGAAGAGACTGGAGGCATTTGCCCAGTATGGAAAAACGGTTCGTGGTTAATTTATGATCCCCACAGACTGCCACTTATCCATCTGGTCTGATAACACTAACGATTACGATCCCCCATTTACATTGTTTCACAGGAAGAGTTGTATCTTCCTTTTGTAGCCCACTAACTCCCCTTTGACATTTGACAGTAAGCATTAGGACAAGTTCCGTGCTGTGAAGAAACGATGTTCGAATTTTGCGAGTAGTTATTCTTGTTCTTAAATTCATTTAGTACGGCACACTGGAGTAGTAAGACGGATCACCCTCAATTTTCTGCCACTCAGCAACTGTCTTTGTTGTATCCGACGTACATGACAGACAATTGCATCAATTCCGACTGAGTTGATTCGGGCAATCCACTACCACTACACGCAGTTGTGAAGTTCGCTCTTCTTTGTCATATTGAGCATGCGTAGTGCACTGTCCAACAAGGGAGCCGGCTGTCTATTGTACATGCAGTGAGAGATGGTCAATTTTCTATCGCATCATTATCAATCTCCATATGAACTGGTTGTGCCTTGGATTCCAGCTGAACAGAATAGGATGAAGGAAGGTAACCGCTATCAGTTAGTGTGTTTCAGGCAACGTTAATCACACGGTAGTTTTCGGTAGACGCGTTGACAGATTTCTCCAGTTCTCTAGGCGGACATTTTAACGGCACACGCAAGTCATATGCCCAATTTTTCTGCAAAGGTAGCAACCTGTTTGCTTATAACGACAACCGTTGACCGAAGAGTGTTCAACGTCGATATTACGTAAATGATTTGTTCGAACGTCTGGGTGGCTCGTCAGTTGAGTTGACGACAACCTGAACAGCGCCTGTGTTTAGCTGTTTTGAAAACATCACCACACGTTTATCCGTTTTTCCGCCGCCGAGCAGCCGCACATGCTTTCTCCAAGGTTAAAGAAGATTCATCTTCTAACAACAACACTTCACGTGCTTCTTCGATCTAGATACCGGAAATCAAACACCGTAGGGCCATCTCATCTTCGACAGAAATCTCGTCTTGACCATAGCCAGGCGTGGCTTGTTGACTGCGAGCAATAAATCCACTCACACCCACAAATTGGGCTTGGCACGATTTCGCGAAACATTTTCTCGCAGTATGCGTATGCTGACAAGTTATCCACAGCTCACTGGGTACCTCAAATGTCGTAGCGAAATGCTTTTTATTCCTACTGAGTAACCTATCGAAATTTCGTTCGTCCTCATCGCCCCGTAGTAATTTAATTTTGTTGATCACTGAAAGAGGATTTTTGCAACACGGATGTCAATTCTAGCTAACCCATAAATGTTTGTTTCCAACGGTTTTGTAAAGCTAGCGGTAGCATTTGTCATACGGTACGCCAAAGCTGAGAAATTTGTCCATGCTGACAACTAAAACGACTTAGTAACCGACTATACAACACCGTAACAGGAGATTTATTGGGCCCATTGACCAAATACAGTCACAGAACAAGTCTCATCGTCTTGATGCATAAGAGCGGTCAAACGGACCGCAATTGTAGCCGATGAAATGGAAGGCAGGTAGATAGTTAAGTTCGCATAGGTTCGATCACAAACTAGTCAAATTCAGGGAGTGGGTCGACACTGCATACGTAACATTACCCTTCGAATGAAATTTCATCGGTAGTGCTATAAATAATAGGCAAATATGAGCATGGAAACCGCTTCGTTATGCAACCGAATCCGTCGTTGTCCGAATCACGGTTTCGGTTCCTATTAGTCAACACATATTGACACTTTAAACTAAATCAATTTGCACATGCGAACTGAGTTGTGGACACAGCCACCCGCACGGACACAACAGAAGGACCTCTAGGTCACCGAATAATTGAACATATTCTGAGACCGGTAGGACAACCAACGAGACAACATGTCGTTTATTTTTCACAGTCAGCAGAGAGCACACAACCAGCACCAATAAATTCACAACACTTAAATGAGCACCAGCATGACGACGGTGTTCAGGCCTCTCCGAACGCGTGTGCGATTAGCAATAAACGGTTGCTAGGCTTCGTGGCCTGCCATCCCACTAAAACTGCAACACGCTCTAGAAGCAGCGTGAATTGTCTGCCATCGCAACGAACTCTGACTGAACCGCTTTGCGTGCGCCTGCAACATTTTCTATATACTGTAACATGCTGGCCAGCCGACTCTACTCTGGATGCCCGTGACTTCGCGGACCAACCTTCGGGCAACGTGGACGCACCAGAGGACAGCGCTCTTCCGACGTAGGGGTTCGAGCAACAGTTCTGAAAAGAGAAACAATACGAACAAACATGAGCCGAAGGCCCAGTAAGCCATGCACACGAATTACACAGACGAAAGCTAAAACACAGCAGCACACCCCGTCACACAACTCAAATTCAATTCGTGCGCGCTCGCTGGTTTCGGTTGCGCGTTACAATACGTACGGCGTTATTCGTTGACCTACTGGTGAACCCTATAACGTTACCATAGTAACGCTACACCGTTAAGTGGTATATACACTTGTAAAGATAGACTAGACTGTTACTGGATTCGACATGCCAACCGATAGTGTTAAATTCTGTCTTCACGTTTACACTGTGAAAACCTTGTGTTTAAATCTATTGCATTGGATATTAAACAGTGTAATGACAATCCCGCACATCTGCCTCTGTTTCGTTATTCAAACGCCTCGTACTGTTATCCGCTATCGTGTAAGACAACCGTGCACGCCCCACTGTAACAAGCACAGACAACTTTGTGTTTGTCTGTACTGTGACAGATAAGTACATAAACAAATATCGCAAGCTGAACTGGACTGTTTTAATACATGGTTGTCAACTGTATCATTAAAGGACCACAGAATAATTAACACCTTTCGACAACCGCAAAACTAGGCACTCGCTACGAAAACGATAACATCCGTTCAGATATTCGATCTTACAGAGGCATGTGTTCTGTCACCAGCAGAGATAGCAACAAGGCATTTGTTCCCGCATTCGTGAGGGTTTATGCTGTTCGTCTCAAAATGCACCCATTTCTCCACTAGCACACACCTGGTAGTCGGTTCATTATCCACCCACAAATAGATATTTCGATCGCAGTGTTTCATCTTCAAAAGTACATCACACACGATTGAGCCATATTTATTTGAGTCTCGGTTAAACAGTTCGCTATGAAGCTGAACATTAATCCATCCCGTAAGACACGCCTGATATCCCACCGCCGATCTAGTGAAACGAGCCGACTGAATGCAGGATGCAGTAGGCAAATCTAGAAGCACAACACGTCGACTGGTAAACTTGAAACAATAAGCGATCGACGTGATTCGACCCTGCCATTCACGACGTGTCGAAACATTCACTGTTCATAGTAGAGCGGCGGGTATTACGATACCAATGAAGGTGAATCATCACTAACAAACAAAAGCGCTATGTTTGATCAAAGTCTCAGTGATGTAAACTTTCCTTTTAAAACCGGCATATTTAACCAAAATAATCATTAATTACCTGGAACTATGAGATTTCATACTTCGTCTTTTTGAGTCACCAACCATAAGACAGAGGCTGATTTCTTTTGCCTGTATACCGTCCGACGAAGATAGCCAGCTCAGTTATTTTCACCAAAGAACTAATTCCTACATATGCGCGAAGGCACCCCAAGTGTTCTCTCTATATTTGCCATTGGATACCGCCCAGCATGTATACATAGCCAGATAAAAAGATAACCTGCTTCAATGGTCATTATCAAGCCGACAAACGTTCGTTTTTTTCGGTTACAACCTGTCGTCCTGAATGGAGCTGTTTCCAGCATTCACGGCCTATTAGTTCTGCAATACTCCGCTGACTGTGATACATTTCTCCATTGTTCTCACGGAGGAGTATGTGTTCTAACCGAAAAAACCTTTCAATTTTGCAGTACTCTTCAATAGTTTCGCCGTCCCAATCCCATCCGATCTTAACAGAACTGATGAGTAGTCGGAGATTTGGTTTATTTTCAATTTGACCATCACTCACATTTGATCGCAGCGTTCGCATTCAGATAGACTTTTCAGCCAGCCTCTTTCGAAAACAGGCACTAGACTCGAGTTTCGCTCTCATTAGACCTCGTCAGTAGTGCACATCCGTGCCACGGCCGGGATTTGAACTCCGGCCATTCCAATCATGACCTCACATCAAGCACGACAGAATTATCAAATCTGAACGCTCAACCACTCTCGCTTGTGAACAATGATCAGGTTGCCCGATCGTCTCGAGAGAAGACACAGTAACTGTAATGTGAGCTCAATGGCGCAGTGGTCAACACAGTTACCTCATGATTGGAATGGCCGGAGTTCAAATCCCGGCCGTGGCAAGGATATGCACTACTGACGAGTTCTAATGAAAACGAAACTCGAGTCTAGTGCTTCTTTTTTGAAAGAGGCTGGCTGGAAAGTCTATCTGAATGCGAAGGCTGCGATCAAATGTGAGTGATAGTCAAATTGAAAATAAGACCTGATTATCAACTTGATTACGGCCCAGACCACCCTGGCTCAACACCTCAAAAGCCAACAGCAATAGCGTGTGGCACAGGACAGGTGCCCTTGTTCATACACTTCTGTCAACACTGAAACGTGGCACTGGATTCTGGCACGCCTTCCAGCCCCATTAGCTCCTCTACTTGCAATTCGGTTGACTTTTGGAAAACATTAAACCAAGATAACACTGGGACTACTGCAAGAGGCTCCGGTCCAACTAACCGTTGTAGCCACCTTCATCCGTTTCTTCTGTTACCCCATGGTTAGAGAAATTGTAATTGAATTGTCAGTTCAACGAATTGAATTACCCACCCGACGTATGTTGGATCTTGGTGCCACACGAGAAAATGTTCACGAAGGTGTGCCATGAAACAACGACCTCCAACTCAGCTCACTCGACTGATCACTGAGAGCACGGGTAATGCACTGTCATAGTATACATGCTAGTCACCTCGTGACATATAGTGAAAGGAAGTACCAGTGGGTCGTAATCTGTCACAGAGCTCCACGTCTAGCATCTCCCAATCTAAAACACGCCCATAACAAGTTGGAACAATTTTTCTGAGTACTGGATTGGTAAAGACACAACGGTCGTTTTTCTTCCACCCGGCAAATGCTACAGCGATTCAGAACAATGCAGGTCCTTGTTCCCGATGAACGCTTACCAATAAAACGGAATGATCACACCGTAGACTCTTTGAGCAAAGTCTACCCAAGGAGTACAACCAGACTGATATCTGTTGAGAACCAGATCGCCGTTGAGGCGTATATATTATAAACTATCTGGATTTCATAATCCCCAAATGAATAAATCAGACATTTATTTTGAGTGGTGGATAATCTCTCATTATTTTTTGCTCTCTACCGGTTTGCGTTGAATATCGATCACTTTCCGCAGTAAGTTGGAGCGAAGTTTCTAGACAGACCTACAGAGCTGTTCGCAACTATGGACAGATCTCATAAGCAGTATGAACAAAAATTCCTTTTCTGAAACACCTCTTTTGTATAAGTTTTACTTGACACTCACCGCAGTGAAATCCATTTCACTTGGTCTGTCCGAAACCTCTGCTCCATAAGAAATATCATTGGATGAATCTTACTTTATGATTTAAAGTGGGTGGCAAACCTTTCTCTGAGAGTTTAACTAGTGTAGTGTTTTCCGAAGTGGTTTGTATTGTCCTTAAAGAATTTTGTGATTTCAACTTGGGGAGAAGTCACAGTCGTGGGGTCATCGATAGGAGTCAACATGATGGGTACTTTGTTTTCCTTCGAAGCAATCGGATAACGTGAGTACATAAAAATGCGGTTGAACTTCTGCGTATGGAAAGTTGGTCATATCCAGTATGAGGTCAATGGAACCGCGGTCAACACGGTAACCTCATGACAACGTGGACGGAGTTCTAGTCCAGGCGTTGGTAGAGATATACACCGTTCACAAGGTCTAACAAGAACGACACTCGAATTAATGCTTCTTTTCGAAAGAGGCTGGCTGGAAAGTTTGTGAGGATGTCACGGCTGCGGCCAACTTCAGATGATGTTAAATTCATGTAAGCCCAAATCCCCCAGTGTTCATCAGGTATACCTCTTGTTGACTACTTTGAAGGTTCATCGCCGGTGGCTAGTTGCTTTGCACTTAGTTTGTGCTTCACTTGTCCACTGTTCACTTACACCTGCGCTCCAGTCCAGAACCTTGTCGACTCACAGATTTTTAGTAATATAACTCGGGAATTTTCACCTCGATTTAATTTCCTGATTTGAGCTTCTGCCTTCAGAAGGTAACAGTAGAGTTTTTCAACATGTTGACAGCTTGCTAACATTTGCGTACCGAAAAATCGACGTTTTCTGATAGGACAACTTCACACCTTATATCACACTCGATTGACAACCATCAATTTAAAGATGCACATCACTGCTACTTAATCGCATCCTTCCCATTCAGATAAACCTCCTATACAGTCTCTTTCAAAGCATCAGTTGTGCAAACCGTCACCGTCAATTAACCTGACCCATTCAATGGGCGTTCGTCGATTACATCAATGGAATGTCTGAGCCACAATGTAGATATGAATCCACAACTATTCCAGCTTAACGAACACCATTTAGTGAGTGCACATGATGAAATTGTTGACCTGAGAATACTGTCCACCTACCGAAGAGAGGTTATGACTCAAAGTGACAGGAAGCGAAGATCCAAGATCCTGTACTAGTTTTGTTACTTAATCTGGATTGTCCGTTTCTTATACACACAGGCATGAGTGAAATAAATTTTGTACATGTGAGCCTTTTAACCCATCTCCATGCAGACTGTGTCAACCACTGTCTTGATATAGGTGGAAGTATGCGACTATCAACGGAGCATGTTCGCGTGAGAGGTCAAGAACCTCAAGATGCCCATTGTTAGGAGTTTAGGTGAAACCTCTGAAAGGGTGGTACACCATCGGAAGTCTCGTGGGACCACACTGAAGCACGTCTTATAGAGTGGATCGCCCCCGTTCTGGCCGGACTTGTCAAGGGAGTGGCCGCAGTTTGGACGTTAACAAACTTTTTTAGTCTTGTCGATCGCATACCATAAAACGAATAAAACATTTTCACCGTAAGGTTTGGCAGAACTGATTGACGGAATGGGTAGAAAGGACTTAAGCTCAAAACCAGTGCATCTGCTTTTCTGTGCACACAGCACTGGCTGTCGTTTGGTCCAGCAACCTGCTCCAACGATGGTGTTCAGTCACATTAAAACGTAGGATCTGATTGCGTCGACATTGGAATCTGTCATCAATATCTAAATAGTGCTTGGGCTGACGATCAGTCTATCGTTGGGTTGTTTGTTGTAATGGGAATATCAGTTACATAAATGGCTGGTCGAATAGTCTCTGACGTGGGCACCTATTTTGTTTGTTAACAAGTGATTACCGTAACTGTATGCATCTTGATAGCTGACATTTGAATCAGAATGGTTACGTGAATGGCGTTTGTGAAACCAACTTCTTCGGTAGATCAACCCCGAATGTTCATATGAAATTCTAACCGTATCATCTGCCCGCACGGGTTGTGAACTGTCGGAATTTCAGCTTCCCCAATCATTCACCATCGATCAATGCCGACATTTGTTTGAACTGTTGTTTATCGAGTGGTTTGTGGCAAAACAATCCCACAGCGTTCCTTTTCCTACGAATTAGACAAGGTTATTGTTTAAATCACTTCGTGCTACTTGTAACACGATAGTAGTATGAAAAACGTTGACTTCCGCCAATCTGACCACATTTTTTGTAGGCAGGACAATTCATGACTCCGTATCATATAAATGCGTGACAGATGACACAAGTAAAGTCTTATGAGACCTGCGTCATTGACTCCTCCGGAGTACGTGTGGATATAAGCATTTTGATGTGAGGTCGTTGGGAGGGCCAATTTGTTGTGGACAGACTTCCCGCACTCATCAGTGGATCACTCAGGACAGCTGCTATCTAACAGTGTCGCAAGAAACGATCGCTCGTTTTGCGATGGTCTCTTCTTAAAAACAGTCTGTTGCGTAATATGTGTGAGGCTAGACCAGGCCATGTTTTTATGATATGTACCTCTTGAAAAAATGTCACCTTATTCTCTAGCCATTATGGCTCCCACATTTGCCCTCTGTTCACTTGTGCAATTTCAAAAAAGAAACCTACCATTTTCGTAATGGGAGCTTGTTTTTTCTCAGGCCTCTTCTGGCTTTCAGACTTTTGATGTGACAACGGAAAAGAAATCACAAAGGTATTCATGAAGCGGGATTTAAAGCGCTTCTTTTAAATTTTGTTGCATTGTCTATTCTAAGAATTAGTCCGATAACATAAATTAGCTGGCCGTATTTTGTGTGCAATGAGCTTCCTCGGACACAGACCGCAGGTGACAAGCACAAGGATAGATAAACTTGTTCAATGCAACTAAAGAAATTCTAAGATTTAGGCTTTGTACAACTGCATAATCATGAGCAATAGGGATCGCACTGAGCGAGGTCTGTCAACAACATATAAGCCCTCTCAACGATCTCACATCAAAATGCTTATATCCACTCGTACTTCGGAGGAGTCAATAACGCAGGTCTCATCAGACTTTACTTGGGTCAGCTGTCACGCATACATGTAACACCACGTGACTCGGCTTTGTTTAGCAGACGGCACCAGGTCCAACCTCGTCCAAGATGAACCCGAAAAATTCTCAACTCCATTGTTATCCGTAGTTATATATGCATCCACAGAAGGCGGATAAGTCGACCATGTGGCATGACTGCTTAGATTACGAATCAATCAATGCAACCTGACCCGTTTGAAAAACAGAAATGCATAATTTCATTATCAAACAACTACAAGAAGTTGGACACAAAATTAACACAACCTCCACCTCCCATGTTATTTACCACCCGAAAATTAATACGGATTTTGAAATACATGGGGACAAGTACTGTCCACATGACAAATACAATTCTTCCTGTCCAAATCGAGGTAATCGTCACTCTTTCTTTGATCTGGCAAATCGTCCATTAGTTCACTTCAGGTGCACTTACATCTCAGTTCCATGCTAACACGCAGCTTCAGTTTGATCCTAGCCACTCAAGTCTTCATTATCATTTACCATACTGAAAATGAGTCTTCACTGTGTGACTTTTAACCCGTTGTTCATACGATTTCCAAACCAGACCAACGTGCACTTGTCTAACCCTGTCAGGAGTACGCCATCATCATCATTATCAAGCTACTGTGTGCCGAACCTCATCGATTTTTACCGCGAACGAAGGTCAACTTGGAAATAAACCAAATCCCCGACTACTCATCAGTAACCGTAAAATCTGTTGTCTACACTTGTTCTCATATTCATTTATTACGAATAGTGTATACCACTTTTTGTTAACAGATGTGGGTGAAATGAATTGCAGACTGAGCAAGCATTGCAGAATTGAATGTTGAACCGGGTGCATCCAGTCTGTAGAAGACACGTCAACCTGGTGAGTCAACGAGCTAAACGGATCAGGGTATAATTAGGAAGCAAATGGAAGTAGAACAGTACTGAAGTCAAATGGGCAGTTAATGGCAGACAAGTGTGCAGAAATTTGGGCTTTAGTGTAACAGATTTGTCACACTTTATCGCCAAACCGGACAACCTTTTTGATTTGTTAGAACCGCCCGTGTCTCACTGCTCATCAGAATCATTGAAGCCCCGGTTTATTGCCCCATTAAATAGCACCGAGAAGCGTTGACCGCATAACTCGCAGGTTTGCGGGCAGGATACTAAAAAATCAATTCATCGCACCATTTCAGTGATCCGTTTTTATTAAACACCTAATAGGATAACTCCATCAACTGGCAAACAAAATCCATCTTACAAATGTACACGGTTAGACACAAAGCGCTCATGCAGTTTCCAGTGCTAAGCCCTCATGTAGGACACACGTTCATGCAATCTTATGAACAAAACAGTCAGGGTGGTTAAGCGTTGGTTAGCCTGTTCAGATCTGACATGTAATAGGGCACAGCTCTCATTCTGCACTTGTTGTTGCCTTCTACCTTTCAACTTCGTTTGCCCAGGGCTCTATTGACAAATAACACAGTTCTCGATTTGGCAGTTTTCACACGCATCCGTCCCGGCTATACAACACATTCTTGGAACTGTTGAAGAAAACTTAGCCAACTGTGACACCTAGTGTTTTTCTTCTGAAAGGTGTTCAGTGCACGGTTAGGAGTGAACCTGTATCAAACTCACTTTTAGGGATGTCAAATGGTAGCCGGTGTATTATGATCTACCGGGATAATCTGTGAAGTCTTTATTTACTAGTATTAGTGTCACATTTCTGTATCTTCGGTGTTTGATTACATCAGGAAATTTACAGTTGTGGTAGTTCAGGGATACATAACAGGAACATCGGCAGGTCAAGAATGGAATTCTGAGATACATCGATAGCTTTCGAGGGGCATTCTGATAGTAGGCTGTCAACCTGCGTGTTGAAGCCGCGGTCTTTAACCTAATCTATCAGTCTCAGAATTGAAGGGTCATCCACATCATGTCAGTACAGTATCACATTTATAACTGTCTGATCCACTGTGTGAGTTCCATAAAGCTTGAATCTACTTTGCCAACTCCTATGAGCCGGCTTAGTTCATCGTTCCAAACAAGTTTGGTAGACTTCGAAAACCCTTACCAGACCATAAGGTACAGTCTGAAATGTTAAATTCCACTTGGCCGTCACTTATGCCCCTCAGAAAATTCGAAATAACCACCAATAGGCCATTCGGCCTGTGACTGACTGGCTATTTGTGTTTACTTTCCTCCTGAAAATGGAGATGAATTGTAAACCTTCCACGTGTCTGGAACTTTATCCTGGCCTCTGGAACTGTTGAATAGCTCAAGCAATAGTCTTCCCAGTTTCCCTGTGTATCTCGTCAGTGTTACAGGAGAAAGTAAGTCAGAAATGAGTGACTTGTTGTCGAGAAACTTTTGTAGTTTTTGTAACATGACGCACCGTGTGGCCGTTACGGTCCGCAAATCACCGTGACTCCTAAACCTAATCTCAACTGATGTACTGCTGGCACACCCAGTTTAAAACTCACTGGCCATCTCTGAGTTGAAAAATATGACCCTGTCTCCATGGCTTTACCCTTCGATCGCAGGCCGACTTTTTGTTTCGGGACACTGATATCCCGTACTTTACTACCGTTCCACAAATAGCTTCGACTAGTGTACTTCGTGTCCAGAACAAGTTGTGGTCGATCATGAGGATCAGAGTTTCTAAAATAGGCTCACACAAGCTGCTGAAGAGACCGTCAGCAAAACAGAACTGAGTAGTGGACGAGGAAGAACCCGACTGAGATGACATTGTGGAGAGTCCTCGTAAGCGGGTTGAAGTGGCCGGTGTATACGGTATTGCGCCTGCCTAAGCAAGCTACCGGAATACAAAAGACCGAATCGTGTGAGCGAACGGAAACGACACACCGCTGTGACCACAGCCAAACTAGATAGTATGGAGGTGTATCCACCTTTCTGATCACGTCACCCAATCCGTCATCCAAGCGCTCTGACCGCCGCGGCCCACGGGCAATAACATTCAGCTGCTGTAGGGTCTCAGCGTCACATTCACGAAAGAAACAAATTTACTAATTACCAAATGATTCAGCAAAATTTAACTGTGAAGGCTGTGGGCATAAATGGTTCTGATGACGGTTTAGAATTGATTCTTTCACTTTACCGAAAGAACGTCGGCCTCACGGGCCATGGGGTGACTATAAACCTTTCCATATTAGTTTCATTTTTACGCATAAGAAAAGCCTTTCGTTTCAGAGCAGTGGAATTCCTCCGTTGCATTGTTGCAGGCTACGATTGACCTAGCGAAGTCGTCTTTTGCAGATGGATTGAAATGATGCATCATGCGATGGGAACGGTGCTCAAATTTGGATTGTGACATGATAGTGCAAGATGCCCAAAATTTTCCGAGGACAATCGACTGTGATTAGCTGCTACAATTAGCTTGCGGTGAACTGAGTGTGCTGAACTACCCATCCTGGTTTTCCAGAATGCTCCAAGCCTTTGGAAACAACCGCTTTCAGCACACCTTAAAGATGGTACCAGCTTGATCTCTTTCTACCAGCAACATGACGAACGTGGTTGAAAGCGAGTCGACTTCCGTACGTTATCAATAAAACAAATGGATCGAATGCAACGAAAATCAATCGTTTCCGGAGGATTTATAAGATAGTTCTGATTACCGCATGGAAAAACACATTCCTAAACAAACCAGTTTACTTTGTGCATTTTGAAAACAATTCAAGACGTCTGGAGGTCAAATACGTTATCGCAGTATTAGATTTATTCATCACGACGGGTGAGATGCAGTGCGTACCTAAAAATATTGTACAATAAATTCCTGGTTGCTGTGAAAAGCAACCTGAACATTTTGCGACGATCAAGAATCCAACACCAGCTCACTTATTAATAGATAGGAATTTGCAGATGTCATGTTGTTTGGAGGACAATGAGTTTCTGCAAATTGAAGTCAACAACGTGAAAAACAAATGAACCACAAATGTGGGGGTTTCACTCGCATCTAATAGAAACTTCACTCTGTCACCGGTGAGTGCTCCAGTGCGTTACATTTTGTAAGACTCGTGTTTTTGTATTAACCCTAATAGAAATAAGCGAAACGTAGGACGCTCTGTTTGTTTTATGGGTTATATAAATTATTGCAATGCACAGTCGTTGGCCCCAGTAGTACCGTGAAATGGTAGTCAACTGAACTGACCTACGGCTTTATGCAGCACAGAGAATAAAGTTACAAGATTTGTCAAATCTCATCTAACGGTGACAAACCCGGTCCAGAAGAAAGTTTATGACCAACAAGAACCGGAGGGCTAATGACCAAGGAAATACACAAACAAGACTATTGTATTCAGTGTCATGCAATCTGATATGACTATTAAAGAAGTCAGGCTGCCGAGCATTTTACCAGATCCCAACCAGCTCTCAACCGGTTCATGGAAAACCCCACTTCATACTGTACAACCAAACGACCGAAAAGTTAGAAGATTTTATCTGCACAGGACAGACTACACGTTTTTTACGTTTCTAATACATTGCAAGTAGGTGCTTGTCAGTTAAACAAGACAATGAAGCTGCATATGTCCGTACAGTGAGTGAAGAAGCTACTTAGTAATACCCAACTTATCAGGGCAGATGCGCATAGTTCCATCAGTTGGAACACATTCAATACATAAACAATATTTCCCCTGTTATACTTTTACGCTTGTACTCATATGTGATTCTCTATAAAAGAACGTACTAAACTAAAAACTGGTGAAGATAGGATTTAACAAACCAGACCTCAAACTTGATCCACGTATAACCCCAAATAATCGAATGCGCTGTGACTATCTGTAACGTACAACATGGTGTAGGAACAAAATATGTTGTTCGGCTAACCCCACCCAATATGACTACCGTGTAGCCACCGGTGATTTGTACTCCTACCCATTATAACTTTGGCAAGATCGAAACATCCTGACCGTTGCTAAGAATCATGTCCTTCACAATTTTGCACATCTACTTCGGAGTATTCAAACGCTTATCCTCTGATGAAATGAAG
The DNA here is from genome assembly GCA_008508345.1 of Paragonimus westermani. Taxonomy (NCBI): domain Eukaryota; kingdom Metazoa; phylum Platyhelminthes; class Trematoda; order Plagiorchiida; family Troglotrematidae; genus Paragonimus; species Paragonimus westermani. Next base: position 39,785 of record QNGE01004462.1, read on the forward strand.
ACATGACCAGTTAAACAATTGATACCTTCCAACCAACAAAACCCCTTTTGATCATGCAGAGGGAATTCAATCATATGATGCTAGCTTTGAATGAGGCTTTCGTCATTCACAAATAGACTTGACATCTACGGCAGTACTCTGTGCCATTCTCCTTCACTGCCTACACATAGAATCATTCAATGTGGCCAACAAAATGGGCATATTGGTCTTCCGTGACGCCCTTCATAGCGGCAGGGAATGTTCTTTCAAGATCAAACAGACTCCACTCCTACTGACTCAGTACTTGATCAGGACCACCAGTTATTACCGCATCATAGTCGCCCCACAACTGCTGCTCTACGCTCGCGTTCACTATGCTTCAGACGTTCCAAATGGGATTCCGCACGGACGAATAAGGTGCTAATCTTAATGGCTGCCCACCCTGATAAAGACCTTCAGAAAAGACGTCTTTCAAAGTAGTGTGACAGGAGACATCGTTACAACTGACCGCTAACGTTGACCTAGCTGAGCCGGTCTTCAGTTTATCCATCACAGCTCGGAACCATTGTCTAATGTCATTACTGTTGAAGACCCCCCATCGGACTGCGTAGGTCGTAGTAGACCTTGCTGTCTTAGCTCCACTGAAGTGTAAATTTCGGTGTTTACTATTAACAAAAATGCATGCTTCGATTCCTTTCGTAAAGGGTTTTATCGACCTTGTACAAAACAAGTTGACGTCCGTCTCATCAATCCAGCAAAGAACCTTGGAACTCTCATATCACGCCAACGATCGATTAACAAAATGTAATCTTGCCGCCCGATTCTCATTTTTGTTCATGCTGACGGAAATTTGGCACGTCTTCTTCACAGTATTGGACACTCCATTCAAATATCGGCTGATAGTAGTTGTCGATACTTCTTTCGCAAACTCTGCTTTCTCACGCATTTTCAAGAATGCGATCCACTGTCGCGTTCGTTGTGATCCACTCCAGTGTTTTGTCGATTTCCGACTCACTTACAATTCTGCTTCTATGTCACCTACGAGGTTTCGTTTCGCATTTGATACAATCGATATGGAGCCGCATATATATTTGAGTCAGCTACCAGGCCTCAATCATAGCTTTTTCGCAAGCTTCAATAATGCACCTGCGTGCTCAGGACTGATACGGCTGTACTTGAGTCTCACTTATGACTGATTTTAGATTGCCAGATTACGCGTACAAAGCTACTCGATTGCACCAGTGTTGTAAGCCACGAAGTGATTGAGTACGTTCACTGACCGGACTGTATGCCCATACTGGACCGCATGACGGTTTTGACAACTCAACATTCTATCGGACATCGTCTCATCACAGTAAGTAATGCATATAGTCGGAATCAGAACAATAACAGAAATGACCTAGCCAGATCACTCATAAACCACTTTTATAGCCTGAAAATGCAATGAAGAAAATCTAATGCCATGAAACAAAAGGTTTTTACGCACAAGATACTTTTTGTGCGTCAAACAGAAACTCGTCTGGAAAAAGGTATTGTTAGTTCTGTCTGTCTGTTTGTCTGTCTGTCTGACTCTTCTTATTTTGAGTTATGTTGTTATTCACTTCAGCTTGCCGGACAACAGCCTCAAACAGTCTGGTCCGGACGAATCTACCGTGCTGGTTTCAGACCACACTTGTGAAATGTCAGTAAGTGTGCCAATAATCTTACAAGTGAACAGCGTACCGAATCGATTTTTACCTATGCGGCCTGTGGTGAGAATGTGGAGGAGACTACTACCAAATCTAATGTGAAATATGTGGGTACGCGACTGGATACTCATTGCTCAGTTCGAAGGTCGATGAAAATTCTTGTTACGCTGGGTCATCTTCATGACCTGCATGGAAGTGGTTGAATGCCCACACTGCCAGACGACTGTTCTGGTAGCTATGTTCTGCGACGTACACTTCGATGGTTGCTATGTCATTAAGGTGTCGTTTTTCTTCACGTGTAGTGGAATACTATGGATTAGTTAAATTAGTGCACGATGCGTTAATTCACCATTCAGAGATAAGTGTTATCAAAATTAATACATACAAAGCCGTTGATAATTGAAACCGAACGTTTTTTTGCACGGAACGTAGAAACCGTTTCGTATAATGCTGTAAGCGGTGTCGATAAGCGTACATCAAGACGATGTGGCCAATGCTGACTAATGGTGCACAACAATCACCATATGCTGCGTAGGGCTAATCTGTAAAGTACAGAAAATATCTTAGCATTGATAGTCGTTTATCACAAATTCGCGCCTCTCTTAGCCGCTGTCCATCAATGTGGTCTGGTTCCGACATGATACTTAGCCCAGTACAATTTACACAGGGCATTCCTCAAGACAATACAGATAAGTAATGTGCATGGTGTAAGCTATGTATGTAGATTTTCTGAGCAGAACGCACCTCAATCTGGACAACATTTTTAAGCCAGCTATCCACACCGATCTTCACAACACGACAAGTTGCGGTAATCATGGATAAAATGGTCAAAAAAGACGAGTTGATGGGAGGTGGAACAACACTGCTCAATAACTAGGTCACAGAACTGAGAAATGTCATGTGACGCATAGCGCCCACAGAATACAGTTATGAAGCGCTGCGCTAGAGTCTGTGAATGATTCAGCAAACCTAAAATTACAACATGACGTGCTCCACTTTTTATGGAAAACTTGTTAGTTTACGGTGAATCATTTGGTAATCTGTAAATCCGTTTCGTCCATGAGCGCAACCTTTCATTATCCATCTTTAGTGAAAACATTACTGTGGTAACACAATTAGTTAGCGAAATGTCATATATTTTGTTCGCCCGTGTACAAAAAAACACTGCAGAATCGTTCACCCCGGTATTACCTCCCAAGCGTTGAACGTTTAGAAAGACGGATTAGTTTATCAACATTGTACTCATAAATAAACGAAATCTCAGTCGGTAGGGTGTTATCCAGTTAAGTCTTTCGCGTAGTAAAGTCGGTTTTCTATCTTGAAAAGAATTAACAATGAACCCGACAGTCCGAAGGAAGGCGATTCGGACGGGTGTCCGAAGACTCAATGAGTGGCCATTTTGGAGCCGTGAATTGAAGCGCGCAGTATGCAAAGGAACCATCGGTGTCGTGGGTCGTGGTGACATGACTATATGGCGTTGTGATGTGTGCGACCGCGAAGGCGCCAGCCGTCTCGGATGAGTCATCAGCATACTGATCAACGTGGTGTCCTAGGTACACAGCTGCGGACTGGTTAAAAGTACTTTTCTGCTCATTAATGTTTACGCAATCTGCCAAGGAGCTGTTGTAGATTAACCTACTGTTCTTTTTTTCAGAAGTGCTTGCAATTACTAACTCGCCGATCTAGGAGTAAGTAAAATTCCCTCCCTGCTTTATGTCGTTGACACAATTGCAAACGTCTAGTGTGGTAACCAAGGTCTGACGGAAGGCTTGTGTCAGAGAGATTTACGAACACACATATACCATGAAGGCTTCCAGTGATGTCTTGTGCATACAGAATCGAGTATCTGTTGGGTGGCGTGGCTTTATTAAGAGAACGGTAAACTCTACATGGGCGCCTGTGGAGTTATGAGGCCTCGCGGCTGATGGACAGGCGGATGATTCCAAGTTCGTACATGTGCTCAAAATCGGCGAGAGCTATTTTTAGCTTACCTGGTGTCAGTCTACCAGGCAGCGATGAAGACTGTCGGAAAACACTTGGAACTCATCGGTTAGAAAGGTAAACGAGCTCAGTTTCTCGGAGCTGCGATACACGAGACTGACTCAAACCATATGTGTCAAAATTCCAGTAGCGGTAAGCTTTGCCGTTTGATCGACCAGATGATGTCGTCTGAATTCTATCAACAGGTCGAAGTGCTAGAGGAAACCCACGTGGAGTATTGACGTTTGGATCTCGGCGAACGTGACGATCCGGCTGGAAGGTCAACGAAGACCTGAAATAAGTGTGCGGCAACGCTGACAGAACACTGGTAGTGCTTTCGTTGTCTGCGCGAAGGTTTGATGCGATCGATCCGTCTGAATCTGGAACCTCAGGTGGGATCACGTTGAACTCAGCATCGTTGTCGATAGGACAACGAACTCCTGATCCGTGAATTTTTGGGGAAAAGGCGGTTATTCGGACAAACTACGTTGGTACCCACTAGAATTTGACTGCCCTGTTCGGTAATTGAATTAACACTACGAAGCTATCGGTATTTACGGGCTTTGTTGCCATGCTGTTGGTGACAAAAGCGGTGATGTGGTTAGTATTCGATTTCGGTTGACGAAGTTCACGCGACCCTCCGCGGTCACTATGCCGTCTACTGGGGCTAGTCGAGCGTGAACTGAGCTTTTGTGTTTGGCCATCAAGTTTGGTGGTTAAGGTATCGATCGCTTCACAACTGCTTGAAGCGAGTTGAGAAAATATGGTGCCGTATGTTGCTATGGTTACCAGCGGGTTTGCCATATGAATGTTTTTTGTATATCCTCAGGCAGCCGCCGGTGTCACACCTCTTTAAAGAAAACCTCTGTGTGCCATACGTGTTAATCGTTTCACATAGAAGAGAGGATACTGTGGTTTACGGTCACTGAGCATAGTCTTAATTAAAAGCTGACTAGTGCGCTAGCGGTCGAACAAACCAACACGCGTAATTACTACCAGTTTCGGTTGATCGTACGGTTTCCTGGAGTCCGTTAGCTCCCGAAAATCGTTCACTTTGTCAATGACGTAAGGTTGGAGTGCTGCAACTACATGATGAACGTAGTTTCTAACTGTGAAAACCATGATGTAGGGCCATCTTGTCGAAAAGTTTGGTGCGCTGACCGAAACTTCTATCAAAAATGGGCTCTGAGCTTCCATCACAAATACTGGATAATAAACTGATTGAGAATTATACATATACATATGATGGGGACATTAACTCACGATTATACAGGATATATATCTTTTTGGGGAAAAGAATTCAAAGTGATTCGAATGAGCTCACCAGTCTAGCGTACGTCGCACCAAACTGCTTCTCCCAGATACTGGTTCATCTGATGCGGTACACAAAAAAGCCGTTTGGAATTGAGATCCACTATTACGGTATAAACGACACTGCCATAGAAAATTAGCTATGGAGGTTAGAGAACGGCCGTCGGCACGCGAGTGATCCGGAACCCTGTGGTATTGTTGCTTAACGGAACATAATTACATGACATACGAACAAACAATCGGACAGTATACATTACGCAAACTTTACGAATAACTTAGCTAAAATACGTAACTAAGTTTTGAAAATATTCCACACATCATACTGCAGACAGACAAGGGAAATTTCCTGGTCATCTCAATAACGAGATGTCTGAACGTGAAAAAATATATAGGTTCCAGTCTACAGGAGAATTGTGACCTATTAATTTTGTGGGTATTTTGGTTTGTCCCATGTCATTGGCCACATTTTAGCATTAGCTTGTGTGAGATGTTACTACGATAGATTCACCGGCAGTCAACACGAGTGTGCCAACCGCTCGTCTTAAAGACGAGCATGGTCATGTCTTCTTCTAATACGTTAGGAAGGAATTAAGTCAGAAGTGATTGTATGAATAGTTTATAATGAGTCTCCTTCAGACCAGCAGTTATTGATCAAAAGATCCGGACTAGTCCATTATGACATGATGTCAAAATTTGAACGGCGTTGTCTTTGTCTGAGCTTGTCAGTCTGAGATTGTTCCAGCGAGAATCGAATAGTTGACATAATATCCTGTTAACCATCGGTCCAAACAGCTTTCAGGCCAACTAAGGGTAGTACAACGTGGTGCTGAACAAGACAGAGTGGTGTGAGTTCAGCTCATCCAGGCGTGTTATTGGGTCCCGGTTGAGCTGATACTCAATCAAACGGGGTTAAACTGATTTGTCCTATTTTCGGTGCATGAAGAAAACAGGAGTCAAACGGTAGACCGTTCGATCGTTAGCTTGCTCACTCAAGCTGACTTTATACCACGTGTTTGTTGGGGCAGGTACCACATTTGCTTGTGTACACTAAATGTATGTTTGTGGCCATCCTGGCACCAATAATCACCCACTAATCCCGCACACTCTGCTACTCTTGTGATTACGATGCCCGTCATTTTGCCATCAGTCCTTCCCGCTATCGTGTTCACCCGTTTGATGATTCACCTGTTCAGTGACTGATATCAGCCTGCGCGGTTGAGTGACCCAATCACCTGTGTCAGTAGAATCTGCGTCCTAAGATTACGTAGGTTTCAGTTTTTATTGAAGACAATCATGGTGAAACGGGCACATCATCGCTCTTCATTAGCACAGCATTAAAGTAGGAGTAATGCAACAAAAAACGAGTTAGAGTCCAGTTCTGCTAAACAATTAGGAGTCGAACCAGGTTTTCAATTGCGCACTAGTGTACGTGCTAACTACTTCCAACGATAGACAATTCCATTGTGACAAAACTCCGACAGGAAACCATAACTGAGAGAATTTTTCGAGTTTTGCCAAATCCAGTCTTTAGTCCAACCACATAACCTGTTTGTAATGCGTAAGGGAAGGGAGTATCTCTAACGTGTCTTCAAAAAAGTGGAACTATATGCATGCAGTGTCCTTGACTTCAATCAAAAATGCCGCGTGATCCTATTTTAATCTGTTCATACGTGCACACATCAGACTGCGTACACAGTGTAGATGTCTAACATCATGCTTATCGTCGATGGGAAAAATTAGCCCACCTTGGTGTTGTCGGAGTAGTAATAGAGCACTCTCAGTTCAGCGGCCAGGGTAGTATATTTCCCCGGGAGAGAGAAGCAGTCCAAATCTGGGAATAGTTTGTCACAATGGCCGAACTCAAGAGAGGCATGCATATAACACTCACTACAAATAACTCGAGCTGCACAGCATGCGGTTCAACACACGGTTGGCGCCATCCGATTCGGATTAGCCTGTCACAGTGACCCAAGCCAAAGGACGCCTGCGCTTA
>QNGE01004462.1:49675-61159 GCA_008508345.1 Paragonimus westermani
CCAGCTGGAATCGGGTGTTCGTGATAGCCAGCTCGTGAGTAGCACACAGGTGCAGCAGACGATCACCGTTCGCGTTGACTGAACCAATGCCGTAGGGTCCGAGGACTCCCGGCCAGGCTCCCGAGTCACGCCCAACTCGATCGTTCAAGTCACTCAGAACAAACAGTCGGCCACTCACCGGCGCCGACCGGATTGTGGTGGACAGCTGATCATAGAACTGGTCCTTTGTATCACCGGTGTGACATAGTTGGTCCAACACACACGCACACGGTTGGCGGCATCCGCCAAGGGAGCGCGTGTGTGTGTCAAGCTGTTCACTTTTTCTGCTACCTTCGCGTGATGGTCAGGCTTGTTTTGCTTTGATCCGAACAGCTATACTGACCAGGACTTCCGTGCTTGCAGGTTCAGCCATGTCAGAGTGGCTAAAGAAAAGTAGTCAGATAAAACGCAGCTGCGCTCGTTGTGAATGATGCCGGTGTGTTGTGGTTTGGTCCGGCTGGTCAGTTTTTGCTGTTGTGACGAGTTTGTATCTGTAGTGGTATTGGTCTTCATATGTGTCGACCTTCTAGATGCATGGCTGACAAACATAAAAGTAGCCAGTGCAATTTGGTCATTGTCCGTTGCCGGAGTTGTTGTGATTGTTTGTGTTCATGTGTGTATCACACACGGGCCTTGCGGTACAGGCTTTTGTGCCGAAAGTTCTTGTTTAGGAATGCGATCGTTTTCCTGTCTAGGTATGAGAGCCCTGGCAGTATCCAAAGCACATGTTAATCGTATCGCAGAGTAAATCGATCATCATACTGCACGCAGTATAGACCAGATCAACCTATCTGCCGTTTGCAGCAGGGTGGATGGGTGGAAATACACCACTCTCAAAACCTCAAACATCTCGTCCCATAATAATGCCACCAGCGCGAATCCAAAAGCAAACAATGATCACTCGAGTCCCAGTAACTTGAAGGCCAGCCTGAAACACGCCCGGAGACGCGAGACGCCCTCCGTTGAAAAACGCAATGGGTTCAAGCTACCAGGTCGCTCCAGCACGACAAAACGCCAAATCGCATTGATCGCAATGGAACTGAGCCGGCGTGGAGTCCACTTTTCAGCTTTGAGTGAGACAAACTTTGCAGATCAAGATAGGCTCCGAGACGCAGGTGCTGGGTACACCATCTACTGCACAGGTTATCTAGCAGACCGTGCGCAGGAGCATGGTGTTTGTTTCATAGTCGCTGATCGCATCAATGCTTTGATGATAGGCGAATCGCACGGCATCAACCCTCGAATCCTGTCCATGCGCCTGCGAATCGGTCGAGGTAGGTGCGCCACATTTGTTGGTGTTTATGATCCAACTATGTGCCACACTGATGATACAACGGACCAGATCTATGACCAGCTGTCCGCCACAATCCTGTCGACACCAGTGAGTGATCGATTGTTTCTTCCGGGTGACTTGAACGATCGAGTCGGGCGCGACTCGGGAGCCTGGCCGGGAGTCTTCAGATCCTACGGTATTGGTTCCGTCAACGAGAACGATGACCGTCTGCTCCACATGTGTGCTACTCACGACAGGGCTATCACAAACACTAGATTCCAGTTAGATGCAAGCGACTACACGATGTGGTCTCACCCACGAAGTGGTCACCACAATCTACTTGCTTACGTGACTGCGCCGTAGTGCGACATTCGTGAAGTGCGTATCACGCGAGTGATGCGCTGCGCTCAGTGTAGCACTGATCATAGACTGGTCAGGACCAACCTGTTTACACATGCACGCAAGCCCACTTATTGTAGATCATCCGGACGGTGACAGAAGTAAAATGTCAAACGATTGGAGGAATGTGAGATGAGTATTGCTCTGCAGCATTTCCTTGCCGTTCGTCCGAAAGAGGCTGCTGTATCCACTACACCACTGACGATATGTGGCAACACTTGAAGGAACAGCTCCCGGTAGCAGCCACGGGGGTGGTCGGCGCCGAATGTCCGAAACGCCGTGCTGGTTCGTCGACAACAATGCGACTAGCTCCAACTTGGTATGAGAATAAGAATATGGCGTTTGCCTTTTCCACAGTGTACCTGAATAGTGAAGTGACAACCGAGATATTCCGGAATGTTCATCGTTAACTGGCCAAACTTGTTCCCGAAATCCAGGAGAACTGGTGGATGAAGCAAAATGAGCGAGTGCAGGGCTACACCAATCGCAGGAAACACCAGGATGTCTACCATTCGCCTGAGGCCAATTTCGGCTCATTCGTTGAGCTTACAAAGCATTGCATCAGCGCACCAAGAAGGTATGTTGTGATATCTTAATATTCCGTTTATTCTCATCAGTCGCACAACGCAAAACATGCAAGTCATATATAACTGATAAAGAGAGATAGGCAGGGTATGGACACGGATACATTCACAACATGTGTTGTGTCATGGTCACCACCCCAACCCTATGAGTTGATTCAACCAACTTTGTGCACATAGCGCCGGCTGATTAGTCCTAATGAACATAGCCTCGTTGAAGACAAGTAGCTTCGGGTTCTGATTGCGTAACAATATTTTGGATGAGAGAAGTGGGTCAATCTGGTGACCTGTTATCATGGGATGTCCGGCAATCGATGATGCGCGGTCTCGAGTAACCGGTTCACCGTTTTGAGAGTGTTGAGTCATGAGTTGTTGTAACCGGTTCGGGACATGTTCTGCCACTCGCTGAGATAACTATCGGTCTGTTCTGCCTACGCAAATGTCACCGTAACTGCAAATGGACTGATAGACAACGTGGGAGACAGAATGGTCAGACAAACTGCGCTCCTGATTGTGTAGACTGGGTCTTTTGGTGGTTTGAATCACGCGTAATTGGGCAGCCGCATACGTACGGGATAGGGTAGATTTCAGTTTGTGCCTGATGTTGTTTGCCAAATGATCCAATTTGAATTGCAAAAATAGAAATATATATACACTTTTTCCGAGCTGTTGGGACTGGCTTATTGTGTTTGCTCATCATGCTGTGAGTGTCTATGAACTTTTCAGGATATCCGTTTGTCACTAGCGTTTTTCTCAGCATCTCTTGTTTCATCTGCAGCTTATCAGGAGTGCAAATACGCCTGGCCCTTTGAAATAGGGTCTTGACTAAGCCACACTTGTGTACTAATGGGATGAAGATGGAGAGCTGAAGATGTTGTCCGCCCCATGTTGCTTTGTGATGGACCGATCACTGTAGTGTACCATCCTTCCGCCTGTTGATGAAAACCTCTGAGAAACGAGAAGAAACGCGTAGCCAACAGGTATGTTTTCAGTGATTCATCATCAGGCTAAATACAACATATGGGTTATCTGGGTTCACTGAGGTCAGTATGAGAGTGAGGTGAGGGATGGTTATCATTAATGTTCAGTTACTCAAACTCGTGAAGTCTAGTTACGTAGCACCAGTGAATTGGATTGTAAGCGTTTTCGGAAAATCGGTACTCCTACGTAACAAATCGATCCGGGCTATCGTTGAGACAACTAAGCAACCGTTTGATTTTCTTTCATGAGGCAAAGATAGGTTGGGGCGAATAGAGTTAAGAATATTATAAACAACTGGAATTCATCAGTATCCGGAACCATCAAAGTATCATCAGGAAACCGTTTGTGCAATAAGGCTTTGCTAATATTATCTGTGATTTGCTGCTCTGTCATCCCCAAGATGATGTCGGCTAATGTTGGACCTAACGGACTACCCATGACCACTCCGTCTATTTGTCCATAGGAAGTCTGATGTTTTTGTATATATTAAGATGAGATCCTCAAGATACTCAATTGGAATGCCTATATCACAGTTTTGGTCAGATATAAAACCACATAAAAACTCAACTGTTCCACGAAAAACAACGTTCGTAAAAGGGAATCAACGTCAATCGAATATATAGCTTAAGAACTCACCGACACGCGTCATAATGTCTCTGCCAGTTCAACAGAATCCTTTACGCAGTGGGGGATTACATTTTGCGAGCGGGGTTCAGAATCTCAATCACACATCGAGCAAATTGATTATATGCCGAATTTTTCTTACACGGAGTGGTTGACCGCTAGGGTGCTCCATCCCTGAGTACTTTCGGTGCAGTCTCTCTTTCGTGAAAAGGACAGCTCGAATGTCACAGATAACCAATTTTTTGAAAAGAGGAATGAGTGAGTTGCCAAACGGCGGTGGTCGTTGATGGATTTGAACAAGAAAAATGGTTATAACTGATGTGAACTACTTGTCGCTGACATAATCTTGTTCCTTAGGAAACGGTGTACTATGACTACGTTGATGACTTATCAATCCGGGGCGGTAGCGCATTCGCGGTCGCACACATCGCAGCACCACATAGTCGTGTCACCACGACCCATAACACCGATGATTCGTTTGGGTGCTGTGCGTCTCCGTTCACGGACGCGCTATAACCGCTCGTTGAAATCGCGGACGCCCGTCCCGATCCCATTTCTCTAACCGGTCCGGTTCGACGCTAGTCCTACCCAAGATCTAAAATCAATGTTACATTGCGAATGATTTACCTGGATAACATCCTGAGATCTCCGCTTTCGACCACCAGGATTTCGCTCATCTCACTTCGCCTGCCCTACGAGAGCTGCTTTGCAATACGATCATCGCCCATCCAAAGGACGTAACCTAACCAACGAAGCTGATTCGGCATCAGTAGGGCTCCAATCCCGTCCACGTCCGATCGCCACAATAAATCAGTGTTCGGAACCATTTCCGACCACCGAATAACCAAGATGCGTCTTAGGCAATGCAAATGGAAACGGCTCAAATAGTGCACATCCCGTCGACACAATGTCCATGTTACACTATTGTACAGGAGTGCGGACAACACCGTTGAGCGGTAGACACAGATTGTGGTTCTTCCAGACACGCGTTTCTAGATGTCTGAAAGCTGCACCAGGCTTCAACTCCCGAGCTGACAACTCGCGGTCTGCGGACAGATCTGTGGACAAGTTGCTACCCAACTAGCAGTAGTCCGCACATGTGTGTATTACAGGCGCACTTGCGGAAACAGCACCTCCGCTCGGGAAGTTTTTAAGAACGAAAGGGTGTTACTTGTTTTGATATCCAATCCAAACTTGGATACCACTGTTGGAAATACCGTGGTCGGTCTGTGTATCTTATCCTTAGTTTATGCGAACAGCGCGCAAACAGAAGCGTGTGTACGGTTGAGTCATGTAGCCGAGTTAGTGTGCCGAGATGTAGAGTATTCATTTGGTGTCCATCCGCCTGGTAGGCAACGGTAACACCGTCCTTCTGCGAGTTCTGAATAACAACGGTTAGCATTGTAGTCAAGTATAAACTAAATAGACCTAGAGCTAAGTGACAACGTATGTCATCAGAATTTGATCCACCCAATTGTACCTTCTCTTTTGATGCCCATAGACAACACTCTAGTCAAATTGGCGAATTCATCTTGTGAACCTGTCGAGCAGCAAACAACAAATGTATCGTACTGCGACTGACCCGATATTTACAATTCTTCTTGAGAATATTGGTTCACAGAACAGAAACATTCACGAAATACTTGCATGGTAAATGTCGCAGTATGTGAATTTGCAATAAATACTTCCAGCCACTTTTAGTACGAATTAATCGAAATCAGAATGTAATGTTTACCAATAAGTGGTGCACAAGCATCTGCATCCACACGTTGCCATGGCAGGTAACTTTCTGGTCATTGTGTCCAATTCTTTGGCCTCTTCTTTCTTTGTGGAGACGGGAATCTACATTAATCGGAAGACCCTTGATATCTGAATTTATCTCTGGCCACCCACACATCTGTCGAGTTGGTGATTTCACTCTCGCTTCACGCCTAAGTGATCTATGCGCAATTCACCCATTACGGGCTTTCATAGTGTTGGCCAAATGACCAACTGATCTCTCAGATACAGCACACCATCATGCTGTATGGATAACTCCTCTCGGTTCTGGAATAGTACTCGATGTTTTTTCGATAAGTGATGATTAATCCTAGACGATCGCGTCAATCATCGTACTATAATAATTTTCAGTTGTCTTGATCACGGCCGGCGAAGCAAACCTCAACAATTTGAAAACCTGAATATCTTGACAGGAAATCTGCTTACCAGGATGATGAACGATTTCATACTCAAGTGCCGCTAGAACTAGACTCCATCGCTGTATCATTGCCGCTGATGATTTGGGGGTCAAATAAATATTGTAGAGCTTGGTGATTTGTAACAATGTTGAATCTAATACCGAACAAATATTTATGCAACCTCCTGACAGTCCAGTAGACTGCTAACGCCTCCTTTTGTGTTTGTGAATATCCTTGCTCAGCCTAATTCAACAAACGTGATATGCAAATGATTGGATATCCCTCCTGTTCCAACACAGCACGAATGCCAACACTGGATACATCTGTGATCAGCGTGCTAACTTCAAACAGAAAATGGTGCTAACATTGGCCTTTTGATTGAAGCTTGTGTTGTCTCGCAAAAAGCCCTCACTTGTTTTCGAGTCCAAGCCCATGTTTCCGCTGGTTGGATTGTAATTAATGCCTGTGGTTTCACTGCAAAGTTAGGCGTAAAACGAGAATAATGCTGCAGGAAGTCCATTATTGATCACAAGTCATTTTGGTCCTACGGTGATAATGGTGACCAAAATTTTGTACCGGTCGGGGACCAGCCTGTATGTTTTACCACATGTGGTAAAGCCAAAAAAACAACTCTCATACTTGAAACACAATCAAAACGCTTTATGGTAATGTTCTTATCCCTGAATAGTTCCAGAAGCGAAAATCACCCCGTATCATGCTCATCTACACTGTCCGCGTATGGGAGCATACCATCTTGAAATGAGCGTACTCCTGGTAAACTGGCAACTGATGAGACGTGTAATCCAAACAACCGCACTGAAAGAACCTTCAAGGTTTGTTAATCATAGTGAGCGCCCTAGGATCAGACTCTAGGGAAATCTGTAAGTGTGAGTTTTTGACAGGTCGATTTTAGGAAACGCTTGGACACCATGCAGGGCCTTCATAAAACCATCCGCCCCCTCAGTTGTCGTTGCACATTTTCTCAGTCTCGGACTCAGCGTTAATATACAGTCGTCACAGATTTTAGACGATTTGCCATTCTGTCATAGTGTAGCGAGAAGGCGTCCAACAAAGCACAATCTTTATTGTCCAAATCGCTAGTCACATGCAACGCGCGCTCTCTCGTTTATGAGTCGCAATTCCAACCCGCAACACCCCCCCCNAATTTGACGAAGAGTGAAAATGTGATCTACACATCCACGCCCGGGGCAAAACCCTGCCTGTTCTTTCCTAATGTTTACCTCTCGAGCTGCAGTGAGTCGACGAAGTACAATGGATGCTAGAACTCTAGAAATGACTGGGGTCGAACTGATTCCTCTGTGGTTTCCACAAGAGCCTCTTATACCTTTCTCGAATATGGGAACTATTATCGGGCGACCCCAACTGGAGGAGACAGTTTCCCTCGTCCACACAAGTTGAAGCAATTGAGTCAAAGCTTCTATCACCGCCTCTTCCCCTTCTTTAAAATGTGCTGGCACATGGTCATCTAGACCAGCAGCCTTATTACGCTTGAGAGCCGAAATGCGACTGCGGACCTCAGTCTCAGTGGGGGGTTCCAAGTCTACCGACCAGGGCACTACCTTACAAGTTTGTGGCGGCAACGCGGTAGAGCGCAGTAAACGTGAACTCATGGTAGTATAACGAGCGCGAGTGGTACATGTGAATACTGCATCACACATGCTTACATGTTATCAACAACAAATGTACGTTCTCAGTGAATTGACATCAAGGGTACTTCTACAACCGAAGGATCCTCGCATGGTGGTAGTGCATCTCGAGCAACCGCAATGGTTTCTATTTCAACTAGTGCACCCAAACCTAGTTCATTGTAAAAGGCGAAGATACGTAATTATGACAAAAGTGTATTGTGTAATTTTTCACCACACAAAGGTCATTTGGTTGCGCACGAGAGCCCCGTTAGCCCATCCCGGAGATAGTTGCCACTGCTGCACCGCTTTGAGGAGGGGTTGAATTTTGCAGCAGCCCCGCCCACCATGCAACGTAACAACGGAAATGATGAGTGCTGCAAAACGGGATGGGCGGGGAAAAACGGAATAAACAAATGGGGTAGGTTGAAATGCATGACATTAAACGGTTAATGCAAGCAAGCAGTGCGCATATGATGACATCGTTAGTTTACAATCTAATGCAAGCGGTGAAACTGGAAACGTGCGACTGGTTAACAGAAGCGACATTTGAAAGCGTTGGCGACATTTGGGTGTCCGACACAACGCTGATGTCACCAACGGCAACAGTTATCACACTGGATCCAGTCGGTTAAGTCCTCATCCGCCAAGTCCTCTCGGCCAAATCCCGAACAATGTTGGTCATCCACAGGAGGAAGGTGCTTTCTACGAACGCCACCCTTACTCTTTTTTGTGGCATACTTAGACGAGGAGTTGCTGCTGATGTGGCGTAATCCGACACTCCTAGCGAACTCCGTGTCGTCCATCATTGCAGGCTGGTTTCCAGATCCTACTGTCGGGGACGTTCTCCGCATAGTTTGCTTTCGTTGTCTCGATTGAGAACTGGATGTTGGTGGCTTCCACACCTCTGGCTGAGAGGATATTTGTCTTTCAACCTAAGTGTCAAGCTGGCAAACGATCCTACGAACACTTTTCGCCTGATGTAGCTAAATCCAAAAACTGCTTCAACGCTCTCACAGTCCACTCATAACTCTCACCTGGCATGCTGCTCACTACCTCACAAATGTTCGAGGTGAGGTTCCTAGTCTCTATCAGTTTGCTTGCCTTACTTTTAACCTTTCCCTTAATTAAACATCCTGAGCGTGCACCGTTAACTGCGCAGCTTCGAGAATATTCCGGCAGTAACAACCCACTGTTTCTCAACATATTGCTTGCATCAATAAGGTCATTATTGCAACACCACAGAAGGTGTCTGCATGGCAGCCCCCAATTGATGGAGAACGAACACGTACAGGACCCATGACCGTCAACGCTGACGACGTGTTTATCAGCAAACATTACTTTGCCCGGGTGCGATTCCGAAACGCAAACAGCCATCTTTCAGTTATCCTCGGCTACCCTTAATGCATACGGAGAAAGTTGTTCCATTGCAGTTACACCGCCCGTTTCACATGTGGGACGTCCACCCTTCACTAGCGGCATCGTAAAAATCCGTCGAAATTTCATTTCCAAGTATTCGTTTCGATTCAGTATCTCCCTTACACAGTCGTGTAACGTGGACCAAGGTGGCACATTACCTTTGATATACCTATCAGCCACCTCTACCCTGTTATTAGTCCCATTCCCATAATGCACAACGTCACGTTGTGCATACATGGCACAGTGCTCTTTCACAGGAAGCAGGCGAGTTTGCAAATACTCACCAAGCTCCTTATTGCGACTGCAAATGCTGTTAACTATCCCATTAAATTCATCTTCAGATTTACAATACAGCAGATCACTCATTTCTTCAGCGAGAAAGTTTCTCTCATTTGAAGATATCCCCTTCAGTTACCTACATCTGTCAACCATATTCTGTTTCATATTAAATGAACAAAACAGAATCTTAGCGTTAGGAAAATATTCTTCTAAACATTCCAGCTGTGCCGGGTGCCTATCTACCACGATCGTCTTCACATCCCTTGTTAGCATCAACTACTTAAAGCCGTCCAACATGACCCTATAACATAGCATACTTTCATTAGGGAAAAAACTATTTAAAAAACGCTCCTATCTTCACCATTACAATCCCTAACAACAACGTGCCATAAATGGTAAGCTCCGTTTTTGCACTCAGCTCTGGAATCTGCCAGGATAACACCTCCATAATTTACGTATAGTTCTTGAAGTCTTTCAGTCGTAAACGACAAAACCAACAGGTTACCCTCGTCGTCCGTTTTCAAATACATAGGTTTTACAGGTTCTAGCATTTTACGTATGCTCTCTAAACCGCGGCCGGATGTTCACGTAATCGCTTCCTTCGTCTTAACGACCTGACGTCACTAGGATTCATCACTATATCATACTCACGCCTAACGTAATCGACAACTTCATGGGTTCTGTGGAAGCTATCCAACAGCCCACATACAGCATCCTCCATCGAACTTTCTAGCCTACGGTTGTCGAGGTATACTCCCGGGTCGACCGACGTCGTCCTGTGATTTTGAACCAAGTAACTGTGAGATATACACAAAGCTTCCTCCTTGTACGATACGCGAATAACCGACGGACACTGAAAATCCTGAAACCTGTAACACCATATATATAAACATGCAGAAAACAAAATACTCACTTGTGATTAACGCTATCCGTCCGCCTGCTCTTCATGGTACAGTGCACATTCCGGAATTTTCTTCCCCGAATTCCGGAAGTACTGTGCACGTGTTACACAATTTCTCACAACGTGGCTCGTTTCTGTCTCCAACTGAAACTTTCGCAACTTCCCACGAAATTCCATGAACGTTTCACAACGGAAACCATCCGGGAAGTATACTCGAAACACTTCACTGAGGTCCACCAGTTCCGACATCTTGCGCGAAAACCGGTTATCTGCCGCCCAACGCACAAATGCCCGAATTTATACTACGAACCAGCTAATTAACAATCACCGCATCCAAATCTGCCTATGAACACTCTACAGCTGCCAACGCACTTTCCTGCGAAACCATGTATATTTTCCCGTCGGATCATATCTCCTCTGTAGAATACGTCATCTTGATGACCGTTTCCATTAATTTACGGTTCAAAAACTCACAGAAAATTCGAACGAACTAAACGCTTTCCACAGTACTCGGAATAAGCGTAGGTGAGAAATGTGCGGGGACACCAACCTTGTACCAAAGAAGTTCCTGCTGCTTGCCTAATCAAACAATACGTCTGATTTAATCGTATACTCTTGTTGAGAAGAAATAAGTCTTTGACTGCCTCCATGTGACCGCCGAGTAAGTATTGTGAGCAAATCGGACGGATTACTGCCAATTTGCTACAAGTATTCTGAATAGCACAAATTGTTGAAAGCGGTCGCTTGGTTAAATCGGTTTAGATCTTATTGGACTTCAATGAATGCCAATCATCAGAAGGGCACAATGGAGGTAGACCGTTTGACACCTGTTGAGCTACCATCAGCCGAATTGGATGTGCGGAATAGCACGGCTGGAAGCCTTTCCCGTGAAATGCGAATTTCGTCCAACTCGTGTACTTATGGGAAGTGGTTGAATGGAGCCGTTCTTATAAATAACGTCCCGTTGCAGTTGACGATCTTATATGTCGATGTCATTCTGGTGATATCCGATGCAGCCCCAAAAATCATTGGTTCATTGGTTGGATTGTGCGGTTTCTCTTGATTCGGACGGGTTAATCCGTATTGGTTGTGTGAAGACCGAGGCGGGAATTTTAAGGGATGATGTTGTAACGCGCAACCGAAACCAGCGAGCGCGCACGGATTG
>QNGE01004463.1:0-30019 GCA_008508345.1 Paragonimus westermani
TTGAAAATGTGCATCTTACTAACCAAAGATCTTGCGTTCATTTGCAATGAACTTACAAAATTCTTTTTATCAGATACAGCAGATAAACTGCTGGAAAACTTCATGACAGATGGCGCAATGGGCTGCGAACTCTCAAATGGAAAGTCCTGATCTAAAGAATGTACCGAGTTTCTGTCGTAAAAGTTCGGCCCCATGATAGGAAGTGCTGGAAGAGTGGCATCATGGAGGAATGGCAGAGTGAGACTTGAGGAGGGGGATCAGGTGGCGGTCAATGAAACATCGGGGGGGCACTAAAAATTACTGGTTCCACCTACAGTTTTGTTGTTGACATAATGAGGTGATGACGTACTTGTTGGGGTATAGATATTTGAAACTTGGTTACTAGTATTTTGGGTAGGATAATGAGTTACTACGGAGCTATCGGATATTGAATGGTGACCGTGACCACTAGTATAGTAGTAGATTGATCTGGAAGCAGTGGGAGACGAATTGTGCGGTTTTACACTCGAAGCTTTGTTTTCTTAGAATTTGGTTATTAAAGCCAGATTCCTGAAGCTTGTAAAGTTCTTTTGGTTTACTCTTATAATTCAAATCCGAAGTACTGTGCTCTGGTGAACACCTTATAGGTCTTGTTGTTGATTTAGAACATTGTTCACGTGTTTTTGACTTGCCGTTGTTATTTACGACTATTCCATATAATGGAGAAAAATTCCCCTGATAAGAAATGGATGGCTCTGCTTGCGCAGATACGTCTTTATCAGGTGCATTTAGGTTGCTTCTTCCAGTGTACTGAGTAACTATGGATGCCTCAGGTCTAGAACTTATTCAAGTCAGGTCTGCGGTTGACAGAGAGAGAGAGAGAAGTTGAACACTAGGGGATGTGTTTTAGCAATAACTGTGAATTTCGTTGCGGAAACTTGAAGGCGCCTGGCCTAATCAAAGCCAGACATGGTTTGTTCTCCAGTGTTCGCCAGGACCGGCGACACAACAGCGTTTCCAGCCGTAACTTGAGGGTTCACATAATTCGTGGAGCAGTCGAGAACTACGGTCAGATCAGTGAGATTGTTGACTGTGTTCTTTTCTCGGGGAATACCGACTCGCAATATTTCCATTTTGAGCAGCGTCTAGTCATTCTCTTTTGCGAAGGCAGGTGTTGACTGGACAAGCTAACGAGTTCACACCTTTAGTCACCGTCAACATGCTCTTTTCGCGCAGAGATGATCGCTTGACGACTGGTGTTTTCTGGAAATTGACTCGTTTAGCGAGTATTACCATATGGTATCCAACTTTTATCAATGGGTTATGTTCGGAAGGTTCTGAAGCAAGTAATTATGGCAAAATACAACAAAAACCACGTAAATTTCAGGGAACAAATGGTAAAAACGGGATTTGCGTTAACACACAATTATGACTAGCCTGTTTTGAACCACGCGCCACCTGGTGCAAAAAGCCCCCACTTGCTGTTGCCTGGTAGTTGGTGAAGATATAATGCAGGAATTGTAAACTTTCTCTAAGTGACATCTACCGGTAATCACAAAAACTCTGTCGGCAACGTGTGTCCCCAAGGCCACACAGAGTTCAAACTAGAGATGTTAACCTGAAGCTTATATAAGCAGTCCAATCTCATCGGTGGAGATATTATTCATTAGATACTTAATCTAATAACAGGAGCTGCACAAACAGTACTCCATTCTCAGTGCTCTGGTTTTCTTCTAGAATCATTCGAAGTATGCTTACAAAAACCGGTAACATGCATCAGGAAAATCAGTTAACATTTGTGCTAAGGAACTGTGTACCTAACATTTGGAATTTCTGCATTCTCATATCCTGTGTACTGTTTTATCGACTGGTAGCATCCAGCCAGGTGTCAAAACACTTGCGCAATTTCATACGTTCTCGTTCTCCAATTTGTCGCTTTGGCAGAATCACTGTCAACCATGAAAACAAACAGAATCGCTTTCAAAGAAAAATCAATAGAACAGTGCGCGTTCCAAGAGAGACAGCACGCATAACAGCCATTCATGTTAATACAATTTTTGATGATGAACGTATGATGTTTCTGGTTACGAGCGCTTCAACTGTCGACACAACAATTCTCGTCTAAGGTGAATGACAGTTCAAAAAAGCAGTTGCGTGTTTCCTGGAAGCTTTTTCCCACAAAACTCTCGGGATATGTTGCCGAATAGAGAATCCATGCATGCGTGGGATATTTTGCGAATCGGTACTCCAGTCTAACCGGACGCTGATTCACACCTCGTGCAAATCAGGCTGCAGGCATTGCCCAACTGGGTAGGAGGGTTAACACGCTTGAGGCGTTAAGAGTGCATCACGAGCATCAGAGATCATCAAGCTGACACCTCTAGTTGAAATCTGTGCGGTCTGAGGGACACTCGCTGCCGACGGAATTTTATAACTAACAGTGGATGATGAACTACCAGCCAACAGCGAGCTTGGGCATTTTGCAAAAGTTGCAGACAGATTGCAGATATCGGGCTGTATCTAAACCACTCACCATGCTTATTAGGCTGCATGCATTCCTAAACGCGCGATGTGTTTACTCAGGTCCCGTTGAAGTATACTATCAGTTGCATTCAGAAACGACGACAACTGGTGATTTGTGTAAATGTGCGTATGATCATGTTGGCTAGAATATAGTCGCCGATTTCATGTTTTGTGGATGTGCTCACAAAAATCTGGTGACCAGTGTTTCTACGAGTCTGTCTAATGTAACAGTGGTGAGTGATAGCACATGGGCGGGAATGTTGTAGCCGATCATTCAGAGCAACATTATTCCGTTGCTGAGCTATCCGCAGCATCGAAGTGCATATGAAGTGCTTAGTAAATATTCACAAAAACAAGGCCATCTGAATATTTTAGTTTGTGTCAACATCCGTGTCTCGGTCACTTTCTACACTAGTTCTTAGCAAAATACTGAACACACAGGAATGCTATGCTTGACCTTGAATCATACGATTCTCCTCATAAATAACACATGCATATTAGAGGTCAATTGGGACGCACAAAGCAATATTCTCTACAAACTATCACTAAATTAATACAGGATGAGTCTCAAAAGAACGAATGTCGTTAGTGTGCATTTTACTCTCCGTATTTGACACGGCTTGCTTTCGTTTACTCCGTTTCTGTGACTGCTGAGTTTGCGTTTGTTTACTTGATCGTGAAACCATGCTATCTGTCATCGACGTTCTACAATCCGTTCCACGCTTCTTAAGCATGATAATGGAATAATCATCGGGAGATTTCCCAACGCGTTTCCAAATATGTGAAATGAAGTCATCCTCCGTTTTCTAGTTGTATTATACTCCTGTTCAAGCGTTCAAGTCCCGGTTGGCAATCGACGACATAGTGTTGCAAACGCGTACAGAGGATACCGATTACATAACGCCTACTCCGAACCCCTCTAATAAAACAAAATATTGACCCGACGAAAGTAGGCATGTTTCAGATATGAACTGTCATATTTACCAGTCTGATTGAGGTGTCTGCCAGAGTGTCACGCGTTGGTGTTCCGATACTGCATAGAATACGAGCCACATTGACGGGAGCACATGCTGCTGTGTTCTCGTTTGAATCAGTTGAACTGCCGAGTGGGAAACCCCGATGATGCGAGAAGGGAATATGGCTCACTAAAGACTGATTCACTCTTTTGTCGTTCAGCTTCAATCATGCTTGCGAACCCCAATCTGAACGGTCGCGAATGTAACCATCTACTGGTTTCCGCTGTGTACTTGCTTCTTTTATCCTCAGATGCATCGAGTAATGCAATAAGCCACACAATTTCACACATGGATTTGAAGCAGACACATATTGCAGATTACTTCAAACCCAACTGTTTAAATGTCTTTATGAATCTCGAATCTGAATTCCATTGTCTATTGTGTTGCTGATCCCTGTTGCAGCCATCAAATGATTATAAATGCACTATTGATTGCATTTCGTCGAATGCTTTCCACAGTATGATAGATACATTTTCTCTGGTTTAGAATATTGTTCGTTTGGTCTATCTGGTGACGTGTTCGGTGAAGGTTTCAGGCATATTTTGAATGATGTGTAACTGCTAAATGATTGAACTTTCTACTCGCTGGCCGGTGGAATGTGGCGGCCTCGCGTACGTTCCTCAATCGTAGGGTGAATTCGGTGCTGGATGTGGTGTGGATGACCTCTGTGAACCTGGAGTTTACCGCCCCGATTAAAGCCATACTCGTGGATGTCAGCAACCCCGGCGAAAGCTAGGAGGTGATGCGGCGAATCAACCTCTCCGTCTCGTGCTCAACTATCATTTCGTAGTATTTTAACTGTGAGTTATCTACAGCAGTTAATTCATTGTTCTTTCCACAAGAGGCCTATTGCTGTTTGATTCGATCTCCACCATTGAGCTTTATACATTCTCAAACACAAATTTGAATCGTTTTACTAGTGCCCATCTTCCACAAATGCGAAACATACAAATGGATGTGCAGATAACACGTCATAATCTTGAGACTGAAGTACAATTTGCACAAGGTTTTAGCATTCGCTATCTCTCGGAAAAATTGATTTGATTCAGTTATGAGATAATTTCAAGAATGAGATGAGTAGATTTGTCTAAAAATCGAGGTAAATGAGAAACAACTGACGGGTGTCGAAACGGAGCATGTGTTATTGAATGTCTGTACGAAAATCTGGTGAAGATGTGAGAACATATTTGAAGAGATAGATGTGGAATAGATGAGTCCTATCGAACAATACTTTTGTTAAACTTCTTCGGCCTTTTTTGTAGTAGTAATTAACAAAAAAGTGCGTTGGAAACAATTGGTTCCATCGAGCAGTTTGTACAACGCAAATGGAACATGAAAACTGTTGGATGCAGGCATTTCGTGTTGACTCCTCATTGCCAAACTTACACTAGCATGGGTGGGCTCTTTAGAACAATCTATTTGACGTGTGGATGGTCAATAAGCGAGTTAGGATGAAACATTAAGTCCAGGGAAGTGTCAAGTTCACAGACAGTTTTTGTTTCTGAACGCAGAGAGCTGGTTTGATTCGTTTAATTGCAACTGCTTCTGCAAACCGTGAGAATCTCGGATTAGAATGACGCAAACAGGATTCTGAATGCACTAGATGGATCGATATCGTGGCCGGTGGTCAGAACGTGTCTAGCAACCGAGGAAACCGGCTGTTCACGCGTTTCAGCAACATTGCCATTCCCTGGTAACACGGACTTCTGTACCCATTTAGGAAATGTTCGTTCATTCCGGAACACAAGCTTCTCTCGGTTCTGCCCATGTAACTTTCTCCGGAGTTGCATGCAAATTGGTAGACACAATGTGGAATGGCGCTGATAGACTGATTTCATTTGACTGAAGGCACTGGTCACTTCTGCGTCCGAGCGATTACACGAAGTTCAGCCGCATTAAACGTTCGTTTGATTGAATTCCCTAATTGCTGTGCCGGTTGCTGCGTGATATAATCACCTCTGAATAGTAGCTCTATGTAGACTCTCTTTTCTTCTACAGTGACCACTTTTTCGGGTGGTAACGGTTGTCTACTATGCCTATTTATGGAACTTCTGGGGTAACCATTTGATTGTAGGACAGACGTAATCAGATCTAGTTCCTCCGCGAGGCTGTCGGGCGTACAGATTCGCCTTGCTTGTGCGGAGAGAGAATTTATTGGTGCTTGTTTGTGTTGGATCGGTGTGAAGCTGCTAATGTTTAGGTAGTGACCTGACCATGTGGGTTTCCTGTAAACGGTTCTTCTAACCGAGTCATCTTCTCGACGACTTATTAGGATATCTAGAAATTGCAGGCAGTTGCCGACCTCAAATTCACAAGTGATCTTTAGATTAGGGTAACAACTATTTAGACGTTGCACCAAGTTATCTATCAACTGTTCAGATCGACTGAAAACTAATGTTATCAGCGTAACGCCTGTAATATGACAAGTTTGCTATCCCCGTGGCTGGCTGTTGCTCAATTTGCAGCAAGAGAACGTCTGCTAAGATTGGACCTAGTGGACCTTCCATGGCTACTCCGTCTATTTGACAGTAGGACTGTTCACGGAAACGAAAACTGACGTTCTCAGTGCAGAACAGCCAAGTTTCCCTAAATATGACGATGGCGAATGCCAACGAATTGTGACTCATTTCAACGAGCTCACAAATGTAGTCAATGGTTTCATGCATCGGGACATTTGTGAAAATTGACTGGACATCCATAGAGCACATCAGTTTGTTAGCAAGATTGATTCTGACCAGGTCACTGATCCGCAACTGCGAGAGCAGCCGAAGATGTCGTCCTATGCGGTTCTTTATTCCGCTTCTCTTGTCCACTCTCTCTCTCTATTCGCCGAAACTTTGTTTGATCATTCAATATTTTTTTAAGCGCTAGGTATCAACGGTAACCATCAGAACTCTGGTGAAAACAAGAATAACATAAAGTGACCAGACCATGTTTTTACTCAAGGCAAGCAGTCGGGGTAAGTGTGTGTTATTTACACAAATGAGGGAGCACAAAGTAGACGGTTTTTTATTGATCTCACATTATTAACAGAGACAAAGCGTTAACAAATTTCGATGTGTTAAGATGAAGACTGCAGAATTCTGAACAACCTGATGGGTTGGATAAATGTTCTAGCGGAGCAAGAGAAGACAGTCTGGTTGCGGGCTTGTTGTCCAACAGGTTGTGATCTACATACTCGATTACAAATACGTGATTATCTACTGGCAGAAATGCCATATATGGTGGAAACAAAGTGGAGGAGAAGAGTCCGTGAAATGAAACAACGGAGCTAGTGATGTGCAATAATGCGATTTGGTCGCCGAAATAAGATGTTTGATTGGAATTTTATTGCAATGACGCAAAACCTTGAAGATCGAAGTTCAAGCTTCAGATTCCTCGACAAGCTAAAGTGTGGTCTTAATAGCAACGCTTCACTCTAGTTCAGGAGTTATATGCTGATGGTTCTTAATGTCCTATCGGGTGACGACGGGGTGGAGTAAACTAGACAAGCAAGCAAGTCAAAGGTTGAGCGTGAGAGACGATAGATAAACCGACTAGGATCGATAATGCTCACTCGAGTTTCCGCCTGAGCAAGATTGGGTTTTGCGTAAGGTTTCAGAGTTGCGAACATGCGTGAGGTCGAGCAGAGTTTTCTTGGGACTGGTGTTATATTTTTCGTCCCCCAGCAATCAGCCATTCGGGATTATTGATATATATCAGGTTGTGCCCATCTTCCACAAATGCGTAACATTTAAATGGGTGTGAACATCACATAATGGAATTCATATTCATATCCCCGCACAGCCCCCGAAAGCAATCGGCAATAAGCCTTCTTGTCCGGTTGCTTTGCTGGGTTTCACCAGAGGAAGCTCTTTGAAGACGGTTGCCCTCTCAAGCCCGGAAGAAGAATGAGTGAAACGTGAAACATTCGAGAAAATAATAACAATACTCGAGGAATTAAACAGATCGCGCGCCGTCGAATATCAGAAAAATCACTCATATATATATAACTTCTCCCACCGAGCTTTCTCTAACGCAGGAGGAGCTCCCGCTGTGGAAAGTGAGTTTATTAAATTGGACGGATCATCCCGTTAGCTTTCTGCAACATGATCTTACCCATGCTAGTGCACTCATTATATTAGGCAACATCGGTCATTTCAAACATGGTATCTAGTTTGGAACAGATGTTTTCGATTTTGAACGCAGTAGGTTGTACTTCAACGCATGTGCGCATCTTATACGATGTTCTTTAACAGTCCCGCTGGATTTTCGCTAACTTCCGATAAGTATTCTCAATCGTCTTGCCAGTTTATCGGAAATACCATGCCGTTCAAATGCAGCAGGTTCTAGTGTTCTGGTTTACTCCACGTCTTTCTTGTCAGCTATGTCAGCATCCCTTTCGCTCTTGGTCCGCAACAGATGCCAACGTTTTTTGATATAGCTATTGCTGAGGCTGATGCTGTCAGTTTTCCAGGGTCTGGTCAAGTTTGCTCACATCGCACAGCCGATATTTTTGAGGGAGCTCACTGGAAATGTTCTCATATTCCTTCCAGAGCACTCCTCGACAGTCAAATTCTCCAAAGCATGCGAACAAATTGAACTGAATAATCGTTGCTGGGTTATGGTCAATTTGTCCCTGGACCAGGTGGCTCTTAATAAGAAGAACCGGACATCCGTGGCACCGTCTGCCAACAATGCGGGGGAACTGTACAGTTGCCAAGATTCTGCTCACCTGACGAGAAAATTCTACAACCAAACATTTCACCGTTTGCTGTTGTCTGAGATGGAAAACCTGGTAACAGGTGACGGTTGATAACAAGGCAGTTCAGGCTAGAGTAGAAATCATTGATGACCTGGAACGCTCTCCTACTGGCACTGAGGTCGCGATTTCATTGACCAGGTCGAGATCGAGGAAGACTGTTCAGCCGTGTGCGATGGTCATCTGCACAGTCGGCGGATTCACTCGCAATGTTAATGACCTGGCAAAATATGATATCCGAATCAATTTTCACCTAAACACAAAAACCTCTATTCATTTCCCCGACGCACATCAGTATATGCTAGGAGCGGAAGTTTTTGACCGCTCTGAGATCACGTTCAGTTTGAAGAGCTGCAAACTGGCGGCGAAGTAAGCTAAGATATCACCAGTAAGAAAGCGCAAACCCCAGTGCAGACAAACTGAGGCGGACTCACCCACACAGAGCATACCAACCTGTGATAACCGGTTGCCAAATGAAGTGATAAGCAAATTTTGTGAATTTTTCATCACTGAGCAGGAACCTAACGGCTAGTGTGACTGAGTTGGATATCAAATCAGTGTCCAACCAAATCGCTTTCAACCATTGGGCCTCAGAAGCATTCAATACAACTAAGGTTGAAAACTGAGCGTCCTGTGAAGAAAATGCTGGAAGGAGAAATCATCTGAGAAGCCGATATTTTATTCGATTCTCCTGTCTTTTTGGTGGAAACTCCCAATAGTAACTTTCGATTTGGCGTCAACTTCAGGCAGCTTAACGAGATTGCAGTCAATAACACTCTAGTCGTCAGAGTGGTGGCAGCCAATTCTGATAAGCCACGGAACGTCAGGATATTTGCAGTGTGAGGTTTACGGTCTGGATGGCGGTGGGTTCAAATCATGCGCCTGCCACGTCGAGGCATGCTATATCAGTCGCTGGTTCGAATTTTAGCCGGAGTCATGAATTGGATCTAGTCTGATTCATAAATCTACTAAACTACTAAGTGGCAACTCAAATCGGGCAGTCGGATTGATGTAAAACAGATTACAAGGTTGGGAAATATTATCGCCTCAAATATGTTGTTCGGACTACCAGACGAGTTGTGACCGCAAACTCCGCTTGGCCTGCGTTGTCGTTTATTACACGGGACCCTGTACAGGTTTTACCAAAAGATGACCACGATCGTGCACGCTCATCTTCGCGGCTGACATGTAATCACACACAGAGCAGAACTGCATTGTCGTCCGTCCTGGGTACACATCCTCCATAGCGCGTACGCACTGTTCCAATAGTCGCTTCTAGCTCATTACTTTCCTGGCGCTGACATTTGCTATTTAGTTAACGAGCGTGTCCCCGAATTTTGAGTATTACACTACCCACCAACATGGCAGTCTATTATATAACAGACGCTCTGTTTAAGTTCAGTGGACTGATGCTGAAGGTGTGAATTAATTAAACAAAACTGTTATCTATTTAAACGATATCGTCACGTACAGCGTGAATGATACAGAGCTCACAGCACAAGTTTTATCTTTTGCGCAGGCGACTGAATAAACCAGCCTACACATTAATAATCCCAGTTTACATCTTGCGGATGAAAACGTTGTTGCTGCTCGGTCAAAAAAGTGGTCAGGGTTGAGTCGAACTGCTGCCTGAGGAGCAGATGACGATTGAGTTCATTTTAGTGTCAACAGCAGAAGAGACCTTATGACAGTTTTTTGGTTGAGTTGGATGCCATAACCACTTTATCAAGACCTTTGATTAATTCGAAAACCCATGATGCAAAGCTCTGAAGAAGAAGGAGGAGTGTTAATGTTAGTGATCAGCAGCTGGCGAAGGGAAAACAGCTGACCTCAGAACTGTGGGTGATTAGACTGAGCCCCGATGTCACAGCGAATGCGAGTAATGCAACAGTCGGAGCTCCAATGAAGCAGGAAAGGGGTGTCACAAAATATGCCAGCTGCGTGCTGACTCCTGCCAGACAAAACTACCCATTGTCAAAAAAGAGGTGTTAGGCGATCGTGTGGGCCTTGGAAAAATGGAGGCCGTACTCTCTCGGCCGACGTTTCTATGTTTAGACTGACCACACTCCTTTGAAGTGGGCTGAATTGGCGAAGGACCCCGAAGGAAACTGGCTCTTCGAGCGTTATGACTAAAGACGCACTACTTCGTCATTCGCCCTGCAGCTGGGAAATGGATCCATGCTCCCGATTTGCTTTCCTGAACGCAACATCTGAATGGGGTCCAGGAGGAAGAGATCGGATTAACACCGGTGAACTGGAGGACGATTCCGGGAAGTTACAAGCAACACAGTGGATGGATGGGCGGTACGGGAGGTGATTAGCCCATTACCATTCAGAAGATAACCATCGGAAGATAAACAAAATCCAGAAGTAAAGGCCTAAAAAGTGTACTGGTCAGACCTGCGGTTGAATAGTGCTGGAATTCTAACTGCTGCAGAGAATAAATGTGCCGGTTATATCGGCGGATTTAAGTGCAAAAATGTGGAAGGTGTCACCAGCTAACCCATGCAGGGTGTCACTGAACTTATGAAATGCTGAAGTGAAGGATATATCGGCCGGAAAAGAAGGGAGGTTTCAACAGTTATGTGCTGGTGTGTCAGTAATATCAGCTGCAAATCAGGGTTTCTGGGTGTGATGGGTCGCTTTCTAGTAACCGCCTATGGAAATCAATGAATAACTGTCATGACTGAACATTCCACAAAACGGATCAGAGCAGCCGCTGTATCCGATCAGCATGCAAGCACTGTGTGCAGGGCGTTGGTGGAAGACATCGTTGCAGATCGCGGAATACCGCAAAGCATGTTGTTCGATCAAAGCTCCCTGCTTCAATGTTGAGGAGTTTCGAAACCGCTTGCAGCACTAAGAACTCAAGAAAACTCACACAACTTCATGTCTTCTTCAATCAAACAGATGGATGGAAGGAGACGGTCGTATAATCGAGAACTGGTTGACAGCGAAACGAGGAGGCTAGGAAAAAACCTCACTGCTAATTATGTTGGCCCACCGCTGTTTGCTACAAGGAACATCTAAACGGTCGCCGTCCAAGTTAATATGTGAGCGTGTGTCACACCCGTCAGTCGCTCAGTGCGTTGGTTGGTTGGGAGACCAACGAGTGAGCACGCGTGGACTAGGAGCTCTTAGACAGGCCACCAAAAAGTAGACGGACGCACTGGAACTCTCCAGGGGGGAGTCAGTTGTCAAGTTTGTCGGGTCGATGTGCTGTGTTTGAGCTTGGCCTGGATATTTAGTACAGGGACCGACGGAGTCTGGATGCAGCAGACCTCGGATACAGGAAGTTCCCGGCGCGGTAGGGGTGACCTCATATAGTAGCGGAACGCTGCGGCACAGTGTACTTGATCAAGAATGAGACAACTGGACATCGGACTCACGAAAGCCATCTTTGTCAATGGTGACATTCCGATCAGAAAAGACTGCACACCACGTATGTCAATAGCACCTGGGCGTTCACGCAAATCGTCGTTAGAACGAGAAGAACTTGAGCGGCTTTTGTTGCAACTGCGGCTATCCTTACGGAAAAGGACTGTAGTGAGGATCTACGATCATACTTTACTATTCACACAACTGCTATTCAGTAGTGAGGCAGGAGCACGGACTTGGACATCAAAATGGCCGCGGGAAAAATACAGTGGAGAATATTGGAGTGCAGCATCTCATGGACTGGTTCTTACCACATAAAGAAAATGAACATCGACGTCCGTGGCAAACGTGAAGTCCTCAGACGACTGTCGTACGTAGATGAGGGTTTTCGTTCGTGGTTCTGTTGAAACGCATAGCCCACGGATTGGTCTTCCGAATGAGTAACCCTTGTCCTATCCACGTTCTTAGCTCAAAATGTACCACTCTTTCTCATGATTTTACACGATCCGTACGAACCGCTTAAATGGACTGACACTACCAAGTGACGAATCTGTCATCACAACTAATTGCCCCCCTTACGTATAAGAAGACAATGACTCTACTTTTTTTGTAAGATCAACGTTACTGAAGCATCTGTGTGCGTTCGCAGCCGTGAATGTTCCAGCCATGGTCTAGCAAAAACGTAACTTTTTCCTGACGTATTCTATCTCCGTGGTACGGTTAGTGAACAAGAGTTTGTGGAGCAGGGAAACAAGTTTTGATTAGGGTTCAGCTCCACTCATCAGGTGGCCGTAGGCGATCTTGTCGGTCAGCCTATCGTGCCCCGTTCCACGGACTCGATCTCAAGTGAAAATTCTGTTTCGACTAGCTGACGTACATCACCACACTATTAAACACAAAGGTGCCTGAAAGCAGTGTTGCCGGCTCGAATAGCTCGCTGGAATGTGTTGTTCGAGATGTCTAACCAAATCCCCTGATAGTAGAATTTATGTATGACTCACTATTGGCTACATAGAATGCTTCACAATCAACGTTACTGAAGCATCTGTGTGCGTTCGCAGCCGTGAATGTTCCAGCCATGGTCTAGCAAAAACGTAACTTTTTCCTGACGTATTCTATCTCCGTGGTACGGTTAGTGAACAAGAGTTTGTGGAGCAGGGAAACAAGTTTTGATTAGGGTTCAGCTCCACTCATCAGGTGGCCGTAGGCGATCTTGTCGGTCAGCCTATCGTGCCCCGTTCCACGGACTCGATCTCAAGTGAAAATTCTGTTTCGACTAGCTGACGTACATCACCACACTATAAAACACAAAGGTGCCTGAAAGCAGTGTTGCCGGCTCGAATAACTCGCTGGAGTTTGTTGTTCGAGATGTCCAACCAAATCCCCTGATAGTAGAATTTATGTATGACTCACTATTGGCTACATAGAATGCTTCACACACGTCAGACGTTGCGCCGCCTGCGCATGCCCGTTAGAAATGGCTTCTTCTTCTCAATAACCAACTTTGTACAACACTGTATGTGATGCTCTCATATTCCATTCCACATTCCTAAGCAAGTAGCCTTGCGAAGGGATGCCCTTCAAGGATTTACTCCAGCAAACGCTGAAATCGTCAAGTGATAACATACAGACACAAGGGTCAAATCATGAACCACGCATGCCACATGTGAAAAATAAGGTTTGATATCGCATGGTGACTTTCGGTCATAAATGGAGGCGAACAAATTGTGATGCCTGCAAAATGATGATCAATTTTTTTGGCTTAGATACGTTAGTTCGTGTTTGACGCCGAAACGGGATTTTGCCGATCTACGGAAGGAACCTGACACATACCAGCGGTGTTCACATAGTTGCTCCAGATTGATGAACGGTTTCAGATAGAGACGCGCCGCATATGAGTGACGCTTCGCGATGTGCGAAGCCAGTCCGCAAGTGTTACAGCACAATGACAATTGTCAGCAAGTGTATCGTCAACCATTACCGCCTGCACGTTTGCGCTCCAGATATTTTTACCAGGGGGCTTGAACGGTGATTTGAGCTTCACGATGTCCGTACAGCATCGACTTGTACGCGCGTGGTGGGTCGGTTTACAAAGAGTGAAGTTGTGATGCCTCACAAGAACCGTGAGTGCGTGCTGCAGTTAGCCACCGGACATCAATGCAGAACGTCTGCAACGTGTGTGCAAGAAACGCTTGCTCAGAATGTTTCTAGGTAGCATAACACACAAGTTGGTAGGCTTGAATAGCGATCAGGTGAAAATGTGACCTTGGCTTGGACAGGCGGAATAGCATCTTAATTCTTGGTATGCTCTCATTCTGTCAATGACTTTCATCGCAGTTAGCGATAGAAGTGAATCCCATTGAGGAAAACACGACTTGAGCGTCAATAGATGAAAGTCACCTAACAAGCAACCGTAACGAATGAGGGTGCATGTTTTCAACAAAGCCTGTGTAGCAGCAAGGAAACTGTTGTGTGTGTGCATAGAGATTCCGTTGGTGAATTCAACCATGAAGATTTAGTAGTCCCTGTGACGTTCATTGATTCAATGGCTACGGCACTGCACAGACGGTTACGTTGTGCAAGTGCAGTGGTTATATTCAATGTACCTGATATGTTACGTTTTCTGTCCACAAAAGAGGACTCACTCATAGCAAGTGGGGTGAACGAACCAGAGTCCCATTGTCTGAAGCTTCGCAATGAAGTGTAGTGAACATGCAGTCCACCTGTACTGCAGTTTACAAATGACTTCCTAGAAGAGAAATTTACCGGAAAACAGCAGCGAATTATACGTGATGCAAATTCCAAATTCATGAGTGTTCACTGCAAAGTCCACCAAAGACGCAGCTACATTTCTCAAGTAAAGAAATAGAGTAATACAATCATTATCTTACCAGCTTGACTACCAACCTGGGTTGCTCCAAGAACTCGTTACCGCAGAACTTTACCAGGTTCCCGAATTCTCATTTGCATCTATAGGACACGCGAATCCGTGAACTATCGTTGTACGGATTACACGGTGGGTAATTTCCAGAATATACGGAAAGCTCTTCAAGTCAGCTTGGGATTACCGCCCATGCCTGATGAAAAAGAGAGGAAGCGCGACGTAAAATGAACGACAGAAGCTCAGTTGTGATTATATGTATTTGTATTTGAAGTTGTGAGATCGGGGTTGATTGTTCTAAGAAATTCTAATTAGTCCATATAACCACTCTCTGGTGAAAATCTGAGGACTCACGAAGACTTTCTACGTAACAGAACATGTGTGTGAAGCAGTACTGAATGTTGCGGGCCTGAGAAACTTTGGTAAGTTTTCTGGACTCCTACCTCTCTACACAACTATCTGAACATCCCCATATAGTGAGATTAGTGGAGGACGCATTTTGTTTTATCACCTAACCTTTAGTCACTTTCTATCCTCTCACGTTCTGTTCGTGTCTGCTAATCGGTATTGATGCGATTCGGTTAAAAAAAATAAATTTGAACCTTACGCCTCCACATAAATTCATGCATTCGGACACCATCAGTGCAACGTTTACTGTCTACTTACAGTGCAGCCCCCAATATGGTCTAGGATATAAGAGCACCATCTTGCCGACCCTGCTTGTTCGGAAAAAGGTACGTGCAAACTACTTCATAATAAGATATTCTTATTTGAAGTGAACTACCGAATGAAATCAGAACCAGTAACAACATTCAGCATGTTGAGAAGGGTTTGAGCAGCTTTCTTACACTATCAAGAACAATGTCTACCATCAAATGTCATGTGTTACCCGATGACCTTTCTGATTATGGTCCAAATAAAATATAGCCATCAGCTGCATATATCATACACACTCGTCCCTGCTATAAGGCTACCTTCGAAAACACCTCGTTTGAAACAGTTCATTGCATTCTCATCACACACTCGCACCCCTGTCTAACCTTTGACCTGCTGCACTATCACGAAACTGCTGCAGAAGCAACAGCATTTCATTCATGTGCATTATTGTGCACACATTACCCAGATAGCTGGAAAGTTTAAAATTGGCTCTTGATAGTGAATCCAGCAGAATGATCGTCTTTGAAATATATAAGAACAGTGACGAGGAAAATAAACAGGTTTATAACTCACGCTTATATTTTATCCGCAAAGATATACCCATTCGTAATATTCCATCCATCCTCGTAATTGCCAGGAGTATAAGGTTTGTAAGCCTTCAACCCATGATTTACGGTAGCCGATATTACCGGAGTACTGAGTATCACGCAAAACCACCCACACAGAACTGCGAAGAAAATACCCCTCCCGTATAGCTTACATAGTCACACTGAAATCTCCATTCTCCCCTCTTGTTTCTTTCCCTGCTTCTAACCATCCCTGCTAACCAGCTAAAAACTTTGTGCCTTACAAAATATGGATTTC
Source organism: Paragonimus westermani (assembly GCA_008508345.1). Classification (NCBI taxonomy): domain Eukaryota; kingdom Metazoa; phylum Platyhelminthes; class Trematoda; order Plagiorchiida; family Troglotrematidae; genus Paragonimus; species Paragonimus westermani. The sequence continues at coordinate 16,040 of QNGE01004463.1, forward strand.
GGATTTAAACATCAGCCTCACGGAGCCAAAAGGCGTCAAACCTTAAGGTAAAGTGATATAAGTTTTAGTGAACACTTTTTGCGGAAGAATTTCTCAGAAGCATCTGTGCAGTTTGTCGTGAGCCTGTTCATGTGGTTTTCACAGCGACGTCACAACCATTATAGCACCCGTGGATTTCAGCGCACTTCTGATCGTTACAAATGACACTTGTAATAAATCCATGGTGAATGGGTTGTGATCAGACATCAACTTGGACTCACCCAGTTGGCAGTTAATCACAAAAGCCAACGCTCGTTACATGTTCCCGTTCAGTGAATGGAAACAGCTAGTTTTTGCCCATCGCTCCCATCTGCATATATCACTGTACGTGTTGAAGCGTTTCAGAGAGAAAACCACCGTCGGCATTTCCTTCTTCATCCGTGCATTGTTTCGGTTCGGAGTTGAAAGGCTCCGGCTTATGTTCAATCAATCATTTTCGTCCAGCACTGTCACCCCTCAATGGAAAAGTCATTTATTGAGCCTTACCACAAAAGTGGTCTGAGGCAGGCGTTGATAACTATTGTCTCATTAGCCTGCTCGAGAGTGTTTGAAAGGTAATAAAGATGCACACAGTCGAGTTCTTAAGGTCGGGTAGAAAAAGATCAGAGGAGAGTAGTATGTAACGGAAAGACGTCCAGTCTAACGGCTGTCAGACTGACGCTTCTAAAATGTGTAATTGACCGCAACTTGAGTATTGCATATCCATTCACTGCCACCCACACAAGTATGATAGGTTTGTGTCAAAAAACCTCCACAGATTATTTACCAAAAGCTCAGTAGGATACACCACCCTACTAACCTGTAGACAACACTGTCAAAAACTGGCCTTTGAACCACTTCCGTTTCGCAGACTGAAGTTGAATCGTACACTTCCGGACAGACTCAGGCATTCGGACACCCTAAATACAACGTTTACCGTCCACTTACATCACAGCTGCCAATATGGTCTAAGAAATAAGAGTCCCATCTTGCCGACCCTGCTTGCTCGGGAAAAAACACGTACAAACTTCTTTATTGTGAAGCAGTCCTGCGGTTGTAATGAACATCCGAACGGAATCAGAGTCAGTGACAACACAGCGTTTCAAAAATGTCTCGGACAGCAATCTTACGATATCAAACATGATGTCGGTTCTGATAACCTGTGTATCCTCTGGTCATATTTTGGAGTGTGAACCGGGAAACGGCTGCCAGCTGCGTGTGAATTATGTACTCGTCCCCGCTTCCAAATTCCGCTGGAAAACAGCTTGCTTGTAACAGTTCGTTATATCATTTATTCACACCATCATTTGGCATTTGGACTACTGCATGCTCACTAAACCGTCCGCGACTCAACATTACTTCGTTGATGGATTTATTCGTGTGCATGCATGACCCAGACTGCTGGTTAATATATGGAATTGGCACTTGTTCATATATTCATCAGAAGGATATCATATGAGCTGTGCTCAGGACATGTGCATTTCATGACCCTTTCCAAATCGTCGACTATGTGTCCCGGTTGCCTGGATAAATCCCGAGTGAACCATGGAATGCCATAACACCAAGTTGTCAACTTTCTATATCCCGATACCCAGAGCCATGGTGATAGAATCGCGTGAGGTCTTCGGCAAAAAACGTAGCATACACATTAGTCGTGACAGTAAGAATTATCACTTCACACTCAGCAGCCTCTTGAAGCGTCCTGAACACCGAGAATCATCCGGTTGCGTATGAGAATGGTCTTCGTACGCTCGCAAAATGTGCCAGCCATATCCAGCCACTTAAGTATTGTAGCGTGTTCCGCAACGTTTTGTACTTTATAATTCCCATAGTTCTTTGCTCTTTCCACCTATCCTCAACTCGCCTGTGCATTCCATGTTTAAACCAAGTTGTTCCATTCCCCCGATAATCAATAACAAAACATTCGCCTCCATTGTCAGGGGCCGTGCGATTTCCGTGCGTTCCGTTTGTTATTAACTCTCTGAAACCTCTACTCGAGCGACACAAAACGCAAAGCAAAAGGACGGTTCACAAACTCGAAGGTAAATTTTGTAGTAGTGATTAACTATTCAATTGATTAACTTGCTTTGAACATGGAGTGTACGGATGAGATGAAGGTAGGCGAAAAGTGCACAGAACAATAAAACTTGTAAACTACAATATACCACACAACTTGCTACAAACTCTTGGCATACTGGTTGATGAGATCGCCTTAACAACCGTTCCCTTGAAGGAAACGGAAACGTTGACAACTTTCGTTCGCTCACCAAAGACAGTATTTTTTTTCAATCTTTGAGTCACCCTGCCCATGTGGTCCTTGTCTCCGTCGTCAGTCAAAATCAAATTTATCAGGACCTGTCTGCCAGCATCTCCGGCGCAACGTTGGAACATCGCTAACTGATATCTTTCCGCCGGCCGAGACAAGCTGCTTAACACTGTGGAATCATCAAACTACCCCCTCCATATACGCCAAACATCTGACAACCGGCCGCTGTTCGTCACGTCCAACTGCTCAGACTGAACGATCACAAGCGGCTGCATGTGACACCGTCTTGATTAGTTTAGGAAGAACTAGCGAACCAGCAATCCCAGATGATATCTGTGCGGAGTGAGTCGAACAGTAGAAGCTGTTGAAAGGAGAAGCTTCCTATTCTGTGTGGCATCTAATATAGTGTGCGAGTACCTACAACAGTTTTTAGTATGGCGCGTTTAATGAGTAACACCAGGGTGATTTATGTTTTGTATTGCTGTGAGACATTTTATACGAAAACATTCAAATTTGCAGTTCTTCCTTATATTTAGTATGAGCTCCGAAAGAGAGAAGCTGAGACAGCATCTGATACCTGGTAACGGATAGCTCTGTCAAAGTTAGTAGTGCCGTTACTTTTGCACATGCCGAGTACCACTGTTGGATGTCATGTCGCGGAATTTATTGGGTAGAAGGTTCACCGCATTCTAATCAAGTGTACGACACAAGAACGTTGTGAAGTTGGTCGGTACTGCAGCTGTCGCAGATCGCAAGAACCTTGTGGAAGTCAATTGATAAGTCACCAATATAATGATTACTCATTCCCAAAGACAAGTCTGTGTTGCAGATAGTGGAGAATATGATTTCGCTCGTAGCTGCGGATTATGGTTTTGGACAGTGGTTGTTTGCCAACCCAGGCTTCCATGTTGCGAGCGTTTCGTCACCAATGATGTTGGTAACGCTAGTCCGTGTGGATTTCGGCGCACAAAACTGAACTAAATTATGTGCATCTAAAATCCTACAGTTACTTATGGCACCGGCTTGTCTGCTGCTGATACTGGAGAAACGCAAAGATGATTTATTATTTGATACTTGAGTTATTTGCGCGGTAACAAAACTAGGTGTGCTTTCAGCAACCAATGGGGTTTAGCTATTTATTTGCCTTAGTATAAGGCATGAAATTCTAGTTCGGCGCGAACTTACCATGACAGAAGGAGCTGTTTCAAAATGTGAATAGCCCAGATGAACATTGGCTTTTAAATATATGATGGGGTATCACACGTGCGACTTTTCACATTTTACATATCAACTTAGTTTCTCTCATAAATTCGGTGAGGCTGTCGAAAGTAGGTTGTTGGTATGTTGAGTCGAATATCGAACCAGGCATCTGTAGAAAGAAGCTCAGCCGGGAACAATAAATTCACTGAGGCGTAGACTGCACAAGTGAGCGTGTATCCTGTCCGATGGAATAGCAGATGCCATATTACTAACAGTTTTAACAAAAGTAAAACGAATTGAGGCCATCTTCTGAATAGAACACACAGGTGGGGTTTCAACAGACTATACGCAAAACGTGCATTGAAAGGTATGAATCATTCACGCTGACTTGCAAATTACAGACATGTCATTCTGAAATCACATCAGCAAGCGGTGTGTTAAAATAACCCTCGTTCACTCGTTCCGGTGCGGTGAATAGTGTGAGGGTCTATTAAGTCGTTTCACAGAGGCGTGGCTGATATTCACATGGAACCGTATTCAAGAGGTGTACTAATTGAAACACCCTAACAAAAGCAAGGCTGAACTCTATTGCATTTGTTCGAGAACTACTGACTGATAACACTTCGCGAATGCCCCCGCTGTTTGTCACTGAATGACCGTGCGGTTGACACATCCTAGTATTGTTAAAGCACTTCTGCAAACGAAATTTTCCAACGATTCTCATGTTGGATGTGGACAGCTCTAAAATGTTGTCTCTGCCTTGCCGGTGAATCCAAACGAGTTGTTCCAAAAGTTACTATCACCCTGTTCTGTTGTTCGTCATCCTTTCTGCTGTTAACAACAATATGCAAATGCTCTTGCGAGGTGTGTACATGCCACGTAGCGAAGATCTTGGAAGGACGCCAGGCAGTTTTGTTTTCCGTTGAGGCACCAATTATCAATATGTTACTGCGAAGCATAATCCAAATGACAATGGATGGTCGAGGAAACGGTAACGATTTGAGTGAAAGAGCTGAGTCTTGTGGCTTACGATCGGGAAGTTTGCAGACCATGGAGGGTATTACTTAAAAGCGGAGATAACTACAGGATAAATAGGAGGATGGCTGGTAAGGTCAGATACGCTGCTGTGTGCGCGCAGGTAGTATAGTATAGCAAAAGGTGGTCAGTTACTAACGATTGTCAGCCAGCTTCTATCTTCGGTGTTTTTTGGTGTGCTGGTGCAGTTGGTCATGGTTTCGAGGGAAACTCGATGGAAACATGCCACTTCAAGATATCGGTCGCGTTACGTAATGTTGGTTCGCAATGAAACTCGAATCGCATGTGTTTCGCCCGGGAGCCACTGTCAATCCCGGACGACCAGTGGTTGTTCGAGCAACGCTTAGTCTTCTCGCAACGTCTATCAATGCGCTAGATCCACGATAGTCGCGTCTGTATGTAACGAACGTTTATATGTTCTGAGCACGTCGAGCAACCAAGTCGGATCCAAATAGAAAGACGGTCGTATTGGCGAGTTTTTTGTTATTAAGGTGCTGATGTTCAAAAACAATATGATAAACCAAATAGTGGGAGACAACAACAAACCTCAATATTGAAACCACCAAGTATACAAGTTCCGTGATTAACGGTTCACGTGAATTTGACCAAATGCAACAGTCAGGTAATGGCGAAGTGGTCAGGCGAAAGTGATAACAGGGTGCATATAAACAAAGGTCCGTCAAAAGAAAGTAAGGGAGAGAAACTACGTGGAAACAAGTTTTACAAGTAACAGTATCAAAATTTAATACTACATCAGGACCCGCATTCATGGGAGAAATGATTTGTTACGCGCGTAACTTGAACGGTAGTGTCAGGATGGTGTCCAAGAATTCCGCCATCAGTTGATGAAGACGGCCTCGAAAAGATATAAAGAAACTTTTAAGAAGATGAAAGGAGATAGGTAGGTCCCAATTTTTTCTTAGAAATGGACGATCTTCTAGACTGGACTCCGTTATTTCCTCAAATCGACGAAATTTCACGGACGTTATGGAATGTTGTTTTGCGTTAGGTTTTGTCGCGATATCAAAAATGGAAAGCAAAATTACGTGATAAGTAAAAGAACGTAAAATTGTTATGCGATATATGACTAATAATAGACTGATATTTTCTGACTAAATCTTTTATATAGAATTTATAATTTTGTGTCAGTTAATAAAATCTATATCTCTAACAAATAGTTGTTAGCGTATAACGCGAAAAGTGGTCGATCCACAGATTTTCCTAATATATGACCACAGCCGAATTCCGATGTCGATTTACCATGTACGGCCGTTATGTAGAACGGAAAAATGTTGAGCTAAAAAGGAAGATTTTCAGGTGGTCTGTTAGGATAGAAAGAGGCACAAATTTATATAAAATCATGAGGCGAGCAGGTTAGACTATATATATTCTCTGAAATGTTTTAATTTGCCCAGCTATTGTGTAGTGGTTGATAGCTATACACAACTGATAATCGTCAGGTATGGAGTAAAGAGTGTACCAGGATGTTTTGGTTACTGCTAACGGGGATGTTCACGATGTAACCAAATGTTGGCGGTAGTTTTGTTATGCAGCTGCGGTTTTTCGACAAAGCTGTGTACGAGATCTATCCTGCTGAATAAATACCAAGTTCCGAAAATCAGGGATTAATCAATGGCGAAGTTGATAGCTTTGATCAGTTCAAAGTGTGTGGCGTTACATGATGTGGCATAGGTTCACCCTAGAATGTTATTAGATTAGATCTGATGTTTAGATGTTATCAGGTCCGTTTCCAAAGAAAACGTCTTCGAGCAGGCAGAGTTTGAAAATAAACCTGACGTCCTTCAATGTCAGGAAAGCTTCTGAACTTCGTCTAAATTGATATATATTCTTACTGTCTCTAATTGCATATGGGAGTTTGTTCCGAATGTAGGTACACTTCACTAGGGAAAAATTGTACGGAGTGTTTCACGGGATTTAAGAGCTGTCACAGTGAACTTTTTGTTCCTGACGTTGTATTTTCAGCTATGCTGAAGGCGAATCGCAAGTTTGACAGTAAATATATTGCTATAAACTAGATTATACATGAGCGCAAGATTGAGCTCGAGACGCTGTAGCCAAAGAGGATGCAGTCCAAGCGTCTGGCAGCTTTCTCTGTGGTTCAAAGAAGACGTATAACCCACTAAACCTTTCGTAAGTGCACGTTGGAGACTTTCCAGAGCTAGCCTATCAGACTCCCACAAGTGATTATATATGAACAAGCAGTACTCAATTTGGGATCGTACGCACATCTTATAAAGGTGCAGTGGAGCTACAGGAAAGAAGAATGTGTGCTAAAAGTATCCAATCATTCGTCTAGTTTCAGCTACTAAGAAAGATATATGTTCAGCAAAATTGACTAAGCTTGAGTAACGTATACGTAGGTCGCGGACTGAGTAGGCAGTTGGAATAGCATGACAATCCAGCTTTATAAAGTCCTCTGGTACATGACAACCGTGTGCGACAATGATGGATTTATTAGCTGAGAATTTCATCAACCAGGTTTGACACCAAGACTCTAACGACATGATGTCCTCCCGTATATTTCCTACAGAAAAACTGAGATCGCCAGTAGTGTACTTTTTCTCCTCCCCACATTTTGTATGCGCTTAAACGTTTGTTTGAACGAGTGTGGTTACCGGCAGACCACCCGCGCACTCGAACGTTTCTGCTCCGGTGTCTGCTCGCTTGGCGTTTCGCTGTACTAACGTTTCATCACGCTCTCGTCGACTTTACATGTCGGGAATATATTTCTCCTCTACTCGTTGCGTTGTTCGTAATTGACCGGCCATAGTCTGTCTGAACTCTACAGTAATAAAAGTATAGACAAGTTTGATGTCATCAGCGAATAGGACTAGTTTGCCATGTTTGATAACTTTACATATATCATCTATATACATAAGAAAGAGCAACGGTCCCAGGACGCTTCCTTGAATCACTCCGCTCGTGACTGGTCTGGGCGTTGAGCTGTTATCTCCTATTTTCACTGTTTGTGTGCAGTCCACAAGGTATGAAGCGAACCGGCTGAGTAATGGGTCACGTAAACCGAGAGATGCCACTTTGATCAGAAAACGCTTATGAGGCACACGGTCAAAAGCTTTTTGCATATCCAGCAGTATAATAACAACTGCATTCCCTGAATCAGCAGATATTGTAACATGATCAAAGAATTCCAGCTGACACGTCACGCACGAACGTTTGCTGAGGAACCCATGCTGGGATAGGTTTATAAGATTTTGTGATAGTAAGAATTTAACAATGCGACATTTTAATATTCTTCCCAACACTTGAACAAATTGAAATATGGTTAATGGGACGATGTTTGTTGATGTTTTTTCATAAACCACCTTTGAAACGGGGCTGAATTATAGAATTTTTCCATTGGAGCGAGAAGAAACGCAACGATAGAGAAAATGTATAAATCTTAAGCAAAAGACGAGTGATATCATCCCCTCCGTGTTTGAGAGCAACAATGTGTACACCCTGTGGACCAGGAAGATAAGAAGGTTCGATAGTAGCTATCTGTAAGTGTATTTTTATTGAATCAACAGTAAAGTGGCTTAGAAACGTGTTTGTTTTTACAGGGAGAGGTGGAGGCAATATATTCTCTCCAATGTTGAAGGAAGCAGCAACATACGAATTGAAGGCCTCGCCGATTGTTACGTGATCATCTACGGTAGTTTTGTTCCGTAATGTGACTACTGAGATAATAAGGTCTCTTATACAGTTTTTGCGCTTAAATAACTGCATCAACTCGGAGCTCTTCTCTTTACTGTTCAGCGCACGTTTTTCCTCATTTAGGTAATGCATTTTGCTTCTAGTTTCTATATTGTCAAACACTTTGTACATTTGAATAATGAGGGGAATCATGTGTTTTTCGGTATCGTGATTTCATATTTTTGAGCTCACATTCCTCGTTTAAGGTGAGGGTCCAGTTTTTACCACACACATTACGGCGTTTTGATCTTTCAGGGGCTAAGATATTCATACAAAATCTGGAGTGTTCAGTAAATACTTCGGGTGCAATACTGGGCTCAGAGGTCGGAAAGAATGTGTTCCACACCAATGACCTTAGCAAAGTGGCGAACGTGTTCCAGTCGAATAATTTTATCTGCCGATAACTTTTGATGTTCGACGCATTCACAGCTTTTTAGGTCAAACATGAGGTTGACCACGTTGTGATCAATTCCTGGAAACTGTCCCGGGACGGTTACTTTAGTAGAAGAGATACCTGTTGTAAAAATGAGATCTAAAGTGTGGTCTAGCCTGGCAGGTGCCAAAACGTTTAGGCTCCAACCATTTACTTGGATACATGCAAGAAGCTCTGCTTGGTTCGCATGGGCTGTGAAGGAGATCCAAGAGATATCGGGCGTATTGAACTCTCCACCAATTATTTTTTACTGTGTGGGCAATGTTGATACATAAATCAGTCCATTAATAAGGTAGGTCATGTCGTCATCAGAGTCGTTGGGTGGTCTGTAGACACATCCTGACAGTAGTTCACGGGATTCACTTGGCACTGATAACCATAGTGAGTCACCAATTTTCTCAAGACACGGCTCATCGAGTATAGTTGCAAAATACTCCTCCCTTAAGTAAATTAAACATCCCAGTCACGTCCTGCACAGCGATTTTCACGGAATACATGATAACCTATAACATTTAGTTGTGTGTTTGGAGCCTCATGGGTACACCAAGCTTCAGTGACCAGAACAATGCAAGGATTATATAAGATGATGAAGGATCTAAAAAGGTGCATCTTACTGACTAGTGAGCGTCTTTAGGCCCTTAAAAATGTCCAGAGCAGAGAGGTCTTTGTGATTCAGAGTCTTTGGTGACGTCCCTTGGTCTGAGGCGGTTATGGTGAGCGCATCGATAACTAACGGCATGTCCCCTGCGTTTGTGTCCATGACAGAAAATTTCGGAAAACTGTCAGTAAGGTGTGTTGGAGCAATGGGGGTATGGGAGGTGGACTGGGCAGAGGAGGTTTGAACGGTATGCGACGCATTAAAATGGGTAAGGTTGAGATGGATTGATCATATCTACATGCACGCTGACCGCGAAGGGATCACGGGATGCATTTAGGTGAGCATTAAAACTGTGGGGGCCGTTTGTATTAAAAGTGGCATTAAGCATGAGATAGGCAACTCTGGTGGGAATAGTGGGTTTCTGGTTGAGTCTTGCTTTAAAAGATGCGTCGCGCGAGATATTGGGAGGAGGCCGAGGATTAGGGGTTGGTGATAGATACATCCCTTTTCTCCCTGGGTGTGGGTAGGGGTTCACTTGCTTATTTTTCCCGTTGTATTGTGGAGTAGTTAAGCACGAACGACTCGTAGGATAGGGACTTGCGGAGGGTTTATTGACTGACGGCCGGTTGTTGGGTTCCTTTGAAACGAGTTTAAAGTTTGAGTGTCGGTTTGTGTCTGACCGGTAGATGGTCTGATCCATACTTTGTCTGATCTAGCTACCGCGTTGAAAGAATGAGATTTAGACGTCCCACTTGGTTCAATATAGGCACTCATTCACATGCTGTTGTTTGGAAGTTGACTCCCCGACGGGGGCCGCCATTTCGTAAGACAGATTGCTGGAACCGTCAAGATCCACTGTTAAGTTATTCAAATCGGCTTGTATGATATCCTCTGTTGTGTCGTTGGTGTTTTCAAGAGGAACAGTGGCAGGCTCAGGTGTGACGTAACAGGACGAAGCTACACAGGGTCAAGCTACACACTCGATCTTTTTAAAAACGGATTCCCGTTCATTTTTGTTACGCGCTCCATGCTTACTGCCACTGCCCATGAAGAATATTGCAAAACATCCGCAAACATGGAAATTTTATTGCATAGTTTACACAAGTTCATCGGAAACATACAGTTGGGTATGCACGTGTTCAGGAAATTCCGCCATCAACGTTGGAGCGACTGCACCACACTTCGATGTACACTGGGGGAACCTGCAGAGAAATGCAATGGAAATGTGTGGTGAACGAGAGTAAAGCATATTGATTCCAGTTTTAAGGGTATCTTTGAAATTCCATATCTCCGTAAATTATGGAGATAGAGCAAACATGGAGCACAACAATCTTACAGCATTCCTTCTGGGCATTGCAATACTACTAGAGACATTTGCCTCTTCACACTGAGTAACCTCAATATAACCTCGTGATCTTGTGCAATATTAGTACATGAACCACAATAGTACAACTTTCGGGGATATATTTGAAATTCAACTACTCAGTTAGTATTTAATATGGAAAAAGAAGTAAATGACCATCAGAAAGCACTCTCCGTGAGAAATATATGAGAATGGACAACAGAAGCTAATTTCTCATGTACTTCTGTAGAACAAAAAAACCGTCCAACTTGCACGAATCTTACCTCAGCGAGCCCGGAAAATTAGCGATTGAAGATATCTGACTTTACGACATCATTTGAACAAATGTCATTAATTTTGCTAAGAAGATGGGTGCAGATTTCGAGGTGATGTTCATAGACATTTACTTTTAGAAGAATTATCTCACGGGATGCTTGTTTCGGAGATATTCTTCATAGCCCGCCGAAACCGGCAGGAAACCGTGCAATCTCGGTGGGCCACGGGTAGGTGGGCATCGGCCGTAGATATTTTCTGATTGGTTGAAAATACTAGTGGCGTCTGTGTGAAAAGCGAAAAAGGGTGACGCTTCGTGGCGTATAGAAAGACACAATCTTCCTTGACCCTTAGGTTTGAACCTACTGAAAATGGTCAAAACACTCGTGAAGTCGTCCTTCTTCAGGGCTACCAGTGTTTGCATGGCGCTCCCACGACCAAGACGGACTGGTTAAAGAACACTGCCTCAGCAAGTCCCTATTTGCAGTTGGCGTCATTGCGTTCGCGTTACACTGTTTTGCTCACAATTAGTTGAGTACGACGATAACAGTTGTGTTCCACTGAAATAACTTCGTTTTCTACCGAGCGACATTTGAGATCTTGTTGGAAATTTTGAAGATTAATCTTCCCAGGAAGTGCTCACGAAATGTTCCAGTAAGGTCGATGAGGTTCGATATATATTTCTCTAACCATTATTACGGCATTTTGGTCAACGCTTTGGTCTGTTTGTTCATAGGTTATGATCAATCTCGTCAGTGAGCATCTGCTTAACCGGACTGACCAATGCAAAGTCTACTGCCGATAGCCCACATTCGTGGGCCACGTGCTACATGCGTTGATGGGAACCACCAGTTTATTTTCACCCCCTTTGAAGACTGCATCTTTGGAAGGGCTTTCACAAGTTTTGGACCTGGAACAATTGCCGGTAGGTCGTCCAGTATCTACTTTAGAGCTAGAACAAGTGGTTTTGACACCAGCATATCTTGTTTGACAACAAGTTTTGGCCATCATAATATGTTACATAAGGATATGTTTTAGACAGACGCGGACGTAGAAAAGATGTGGGCAGACGGTACTGTGGAAAAAGTTGTCAAAAATAACAATTATATGAGAAACATGAAATAAAACATCCGCGCAATAATAGTTTTTGTAGTACACGGAGCAGATACAAGTTCACAGTCGACTGATCGCGGGCTAAAATATAGAGAGGACCCTTCAAAGGAGGGACACTCAAACAGCGAACTTACGGAACAACGGCCGCAATTCACGCTCGTCACAACAACACGACCACGGAACACAGGGAGAACAACAACACAGAAGAAAACATATATCAGACAGTTGTTGTTACAAGCACGTTACATGAAAAAGGGTATACCGGATGGGAATGTTCGGGGGGAAAGTACGTGAAAAAGGGGAGATTGTGGAAAGCATTCAACGACGGACGATCTGCCTATTCAATTGGGCCATTTTCGTATCCTTCCTCTGCGTCGATCTCTGGAATAGGAGCATGAGAAGAGATTAGGTTAACGAAATTACAATTGTGGCGTCCTTTGGCCACTACACTTCTCAATGTCGAATCGCGCGCGTATGCTTGGAATGAACAGCGTCATTCCATTTCCGCAGTATGTCAACGTTTGATCATTCCACGAACAATCCTGTTACATAAGTTCCTCAATAAACGATTTTATTGAAATTGGAAGGTTTCCTTATTAACGCGCGGACCATTCACTTTATTACAAAGCACACTGTGTCAGTGTTATCACCGACAGCAATAGCACACTTTGCGCGTCCACGGAAAATTTGCTTAACTATTTCAATGTTTATGCGAACTGTTTAACTGTTCCCCTATTTCTTTGTCCATCATCTTTCTGCTGTTAACAACCATATGCAAATGCTTTTGCGAGGTCTGTAGATGCCACGTAGCGGAGATCTTGGAAGGACGCCAGGCAGTATTTTTTCCGTTGAGGCATCAGGTATCAGAATGTTACTGCGAAGTATATTCCAAATGACGCTGGATGGTCAAGGAAACGGTAGCGATTTGAGTGAAAGGGCTAAGCCCTGTGGCTTACGATCGGAAAGTTTGCAGACCATGGAGGGTGCTACTCATAAATGGAGATAACCATAGGATAGACAGGAGAATGGCTGGTGAAGGTAACTACGTTGCTATGTACGCGCAGGTAGCATAGTACAGCAAAAGGTGGCCGGTTACTAACGATCATCAGCCAGTTCCCGAGAGCTATCACAGATGATTCCAAGAGGTCATCGTGAACTGTTTGCGGTTATTTTGATCAATTGGGAACCACCCGTGAAAGTACTCTAGGCGACCACATCGTTCTGACCTTTCCAAGGCATCTGCTCGTATATATTGAGTTAGTCGATTTTAGCATTATGCGAGTATCCACAACCCACAGACACCTCTGATTAGCTGCACACGGCCACTGAATCCTGAAGCCCTCTCTCGTGCTACATAGCAAAGCACGTCTTGGCGATCCCAGAATCAGTGACTAACAATCATTTCCGAGCAAATGTAGTGAGCCCAGATAAGTGATTCCACATTCGACTGGATTTTTGCTCAGTACGGTGCCTCCGCAAATCTTCATCAGCTGCTAAACTGCATGAGCTTCCGCCTTGACTTCTGCCGTCCATAGGAAATGAGTTCCAAATATCTCGAGAGATCTTCTTCCCCTTGTTCAAAAGATTTCGGGAGAAGCTCATTTATGTGTGATTTATTTACTTGCCAGAATTGTTTCCATCTGTGTTAGATGTCAGATGAATCGTCCTAATTATATGGCCCTCAACGGAATTCTAAGTGAAATAGCTATCACATGATCCGATAGACCCTGAAATGGTTAAGTGTATTGCCCGGTGCACGAAAAACGTGATTGGCGGTAGAGAAAGCCTAGTCGCAATGGCACCGGTCTGATGAATTAACCCATCTAAATTCTTGCGAAATATCTTCTCCACAGTGAACTCTCCGCTCACATTTAGAGGTCGAATGATTTTGAGGTAATGTTCCTGATGAAAAGCCTTGAAACAAATCGGCCTGACAGCGCATCACCAATGGTTCTTAAGGAGTGTTCTAGATTTTACGCAAAATTCCA